>CAUYQU010016291.1:0-29670 GCA_963574635.1 Cheracebus regulus
GGGTCTCCGGTCTGGCTTCTCAGTCCCTTTTTCAGTCAGCTGGATGGACTGCTCTGACTTCCCAGAGCTCCAGACATCATCCAAAAGGAGGCTCAGTCCCGTTTACTCCGCACCAAGAGCCGCCGAGCCGAGGCGCCGGCAAAAAAAGCCACGCCAGCCGAAAGGGTCGCGCTGGCGACCTGTGGGGCTCCTCCACTGGGAATGTCCTGGTCCGTGGGCAGCAAAAATTCATCGGTAAGTGTGGCGTCCACTGGCTCTTTGCGCTTTTACTGGGAGCTGCAATCCTGAGCTGCTAGTGATCGGTCATCTTGGATCTCTCTCTCCAACAATGGTGTGTTTTGTAACTGACAATGTCTTGATTTGACAGAAGGTATTTGTACAGTACTATATTGGTACCATGCTTTGGCCAGTGTAATGGTCCCATTTGGAGTTCACTACTAATGTTAAGCCTCTAGTTTTAGGCATTGATGTTGGTCCCGGGACACTAGGACTCAGAGGCCCAGATGTGCAGGTCTAAGAGAGAAGAATCAGAAGGTGGATGCAGAGCCAGTGGGTTCAAGCTGTGTAGACAATAACAGCAGGATGGAGAGAAATTCTCCGATGTCTCATGTATGCATCTTCTCTCCCTTTCTGGCCTGCTGCATAAATTCACTGCAGTGCGACTCTGCCAGACATCAGAACAGAGCAGGAGGAAAGAGAAACAGCTGCAGCATGGGAGATAGGACTCATACCAAGAGAGATTAGGCTTGGTGTGTGCACCTAAAGATGGTAATAAAGTGAACAATGAAGTTACAGTGGTAGCAGCAATACGCATTTATCAAGTGTCCTATCCACTTCAGAAACACTTATTTTAAATGATAACAATTCTACAAGATAAGCATCCATTCATCATCATTATTATCCTTATTTCATGTGTGGGGCTCAGACAGGGTAAATAGCTTGTCCAAGGTCATACAGTTAGAAAATGGTAGAACCAGGATTCAGGCTTTGCTCCATGGGGCATCAAGGTCTACTCTAGTTCCAACATGCTGCACGGTTTCCCCAAATCTGAGAACATGCATTTAGTTTATGTCCAGTCAAGTGAGGTCTCAGAAGCCAAACAGGGCCTGAGTATGAAGAGTTACATAAAATAGCCTCAGAATCTAACATTAGGGTTCCTGAGCAAGATTCTACCAACACCTGGAATAACTTCCTCTGGGTATAGCCCAGGTGTGTGGACTCGACCAGACTGGGGCAGGGGGATGGTTGCCCAGCAGGCCCAGAGAAGGAGCTGGTAACATGGTGAGTTAAGTGCTGAGGATCAACAACTTGTTACTTTAATTAGACCACCCCAAAGAGCAGAAGTGCTGTTGTAGTTAAGACTCTGGAACTCAGTGATAGGATATTTTAATAAACCCTATGATCCCAAGAGGAGCTTGCTGAATGGATGAGCTCATAGTCCATAGTTGGGAGCCAATGAAGGATTTTAATTATGTTTCTAATACTAGTGGAGGTTTCTCCTATCAATAGATTCCCTTTAGATTTTGGTCCCATGTAGATCTCAAGAAAATTTATTTATTTATTTGAGATGGAGTCTAGATCTGTCATCCAGGCTGTAGTGCAATGGTGGGATCTCGGCTCACTGCAACCTCTGCCTCCCAGGTTCAAGCAATTCTCCTGCCTCAGCCTCTTGGGTAACTGGGACTACAGGTGCACACCACCATGCCTAGCTTATTTTTGTATTTTTAGTAGAGACGGGGCTTCAACATGTTGGCCAGGCTGGTCTTGAACTCCTGACCTCAAATAATCTGTCCACCTTGGTCTCTCAAAGTGCTGATATTACAGTTGTGAGCCACAATCTCAAGGATATTTAAAATGTTTGGGTTTCCTACTGAAGAGCCAATAAAAATTTTGTAAATGATGAGAAAGCCCAAGCTTTCAGATGCCTAAGGTGGCTATTCATATCTGGGAACTAGGAAGAATTCCAAGTTGTTCAGCTAAGGCTGTTTCTAATCCCTTCCCACAAGGGTGACAGAACAAAGTCGATTTTATTAATTTAAAGGAAGTTATCTCCACCGAATGGTCAGAACAATAACCTTTCTAATGACACATGGAACAAGGCTACAATCACCCTTGTCATGGCTGTATTTGTCATCAGTAGGTACTTAACTACTTGTCTGGCTCAACATGTTTCATGAAGAGGGTCATAAAGCCTTGTTTTGTGTCTTTCAGAGTTTCCAGTGTGAGAACAAATAGATGAGGAAACACATATAAGAAATGCATTGAACATAATTAGAGTATTCAGATTTAGAATATTCATGAATGCACAATGAGAAATTCTGAACCTATACAGGGTCATAGATGTTTTCATTTCAGTATTTTCTAAGGCTAGAAAGCAATATTATTAGAATACCTGAGAGGGGCAGATTGGGACCATGCCCTTGAAGTTAAATTAAATTTAGGTGAGGAAAGAGAAAGCTGGCAATATTCAAGTCTGGAATTGATCCTAAAGGCAACACTTTGCTGCTGGAATTGGTACTTTGAAGAGCAGTCAGAATCTCTCGTGGTCCTTTGCCTATGTAGCCCTATGAGGACATCTGTATGTTTGGATTGCTTGAGGCCCGAGTGTCATGGGCATAGGCATAGTCATTGGATCAGCCAACGTATCTGTTGCTTGATACATTACACTAGACACATTGTACCCAAGAAATCAGCCCAAATGGCTCAAAAGAGAATTGTTGATTTTCATAACTGAACAGTCCAGGCAAAGCTCACTCTAGGGCTCAGGTCATGCATCCAGAACTGTATAGTTCTTCACTTCTTGATTCGTCTTCTTTGCATTGCTTTATTCTCAGGCAAGTTCCAACCTGGAAATCCTAAGTTGGCTGCCAAAGGCTGCAGTCCCTCCTCTTTCTTCCAGATTTGCATCCTTCAGGTGGGCGAAAGCTCAGTTCCCTAAGGCTGAAACAAAAGTTTTGCAATGGCATTTTCTTGGTCTTGCTTGGTCTGTCTAGGGTCAGATACTCATCCTTTAATGATCATGGTGGTGACTAGGGGGATTGAATGTGCTGATTGGCTTAGGCTGGGTTGTGTGCGTCACTCATGGAGCCCAAGAGAGAAGCCCACTAAAGCCCAACTCAGGGGCTGAGAGTGGGCTGTAGTGGTTTCCCTAAGCAAAATTGGTACTGTTGCCACAACATGGCATGGTCATGGATGCTGAAAGAATGATGCAGGGAAAGGGTGGCTGAGAATGGAAACAGGGCTAGGCACAGTGGTTCACACTTGTAACTTCAGCTACTTGGGAGGTTGAGGTGGGAGAATCACTTGAGGCCAGGAGTTAGTGACCAGCCTGAGCAACATAGTGAGACCTCATCTCCAAATTTTTTTTTAAATTAGCCAAGTGTGGTGGTGCACACCTATAGTCCCAGCTGCTTGGGAGACTAAGGTAGGAGGAGCACTTGAGCCCAGGAGTTCAAAGTTACAGTGAGCTGTGATTGCACCACTGCACAATAGCCTGGGTGAACAGAGCAAGACTCTGTCCATAAAAAAGAAGAAGGAGGAGAAGGAGGAGGAGGAAGAGGGAGAGGCGAAGAAGAATAGAATCAGGCATGCTAGCTGGGAGATATTGAAGTCCAGGAAGGAATCATGGCGGCTTGAACAAGCAGAGTAGCTGTGTTGAGATGGAGCGGGTGGACCGGTTTGATTTCTAGTTTGGAGGTGGAATCCACAGCATTTGCTGATGAAATACATGTTGAAGATGGTGAGGAAAAGAATTATAAATGATTCCTAGGCTTGTGGATTGAGCAAATTGGGAGGAGGGTGGTAGCATTTGTTGATATAGATAAGAACAGAGATAAGAACATATTTTAAAATCAACTATGCTGTTCTAGCTCTGTGGGATTTGAGAAGCCTGTTAATATCTGAGTGGAAATGTCAACTGGACAGTTGGAGACAGGAGTCTGGAATTTAGAGGGTAGGGCTGGAAATATGTATTCGTGGATATATGAATCCATAATGAGAAGGGGTGGCTGGTTATTACACTGGCAGGCCTTGTTGAGAGTACAAACCATAAATAGCTTTGTTTATCCTCAACTCCCACCTTGATACTTGCCCTGTAAGGCCAACCCTGGATGATCCCAGAAATACTTCACAGCTTTTCCAGGCACTTTAAAAATCAAATCCAGTAAAATAGAAATAAAAACTTAACTTTTGATTTTCAGATATTCAAAAGTCCACTTTTTTATGAACCAAAACATCAACCTCTCATCCAATTCAAAGCTCTCCTTTCTCCCGGGTGAGGTGGCTCGTGCCTGTAATCCCAGCACTTTGGGAGGCCGAGGCGGGCTATCACCTGAGCCCAGGAATTTGAGACTAACCTGGTGAAATACTGTCTCTATTAAAAATACAAAGACTAGCTGGGCATGGTGGTGCGTGCCTATAGCCCCAGCTACTCGGGAGGTTGAGGCACAAGAATTGCTTGAACCGGGAAGAGGAGTTTGCAGTGAGCACAGATGGAGACACTGCACCCCAGCCTGGGTGACAGAGCCAAAACAAAACCAAAGAAGAAAGCCTGTAATCCCAGCACTCTGGGAGGGTGAGGCAGGTGCATCTCCTGAGGTCAGGAGTTCAAGACCAGCCTGGCCGACATGGTGAAACCCCGTCTCTACTAAAAACAGAAAAAATTGGCTAGGCATGGTGGTGGGCGCCTGCAATCCCAGCTACTCAGGAGGCTAAGGCAGGATAGTGGCTTGAACCTGGGAAGCAGAGGTTACATTGAGCTGGGATCGCACCATTGCACTCCAGCCTGGGTGACAGAGGGAGACTTCATCTCAAAAAACAACAACAAAAAACCAAAACCACAAAGCTCTTTCTTCCCTGTAGGCTAGGCCTGGCCCGAGACGCCGCAGATCAGCCGTGGGAAAGGGAAGGCGGAGGCTGCGGCTGTTCCTTTTTGTCCTCTTCCAGATTCCTTTCCTGCTGGTGGCTTTGCTGCTTCTGGCTCTGCCAGAGTCAAGTGGCAGAGAGAAGGTGACAGGAAGGCAAGGGTGGTTTACTTAACTGGTGCTTCTTATGGTTCTTTCTAGTCATGCAATAGCCTCTGTCTTGCAGGTGTCCAGCTTTTGTGAGTTCTTGGCCACTCTGTGAAGACCCCGAGACTTTCCTCTACAGACACAGATGATGCTGTCCCTGGCTGGCCTCTTATGACATCCCTACCCCCTCGGCTTCTGCCTTGAGTGTACCCTGAATGTTTTTCCTCAAGTAGATGGACTTCTTGGGGAAGGGCTTTTTCTGAAGGCTCTGATGCAGCTTCTGCCCCCATCCAGTGCTTACTTGGCCCATGAGAACCAGTAGGCATCTTTGTGCTGCCATATATGGGGAGAGCAGGCGACTCCACTGCTGCCCAGACTCCTCAGCCTGCATTACAGGCCGAACACTGCGCACCGTGTCTGATTTTCCCAGGGCCATCCCATTGCACACCTCCAGAGGGCATCATTCACGTGTATTCTCCTGGAATTGCACAGTGAATGTGGCAGCTTGAGTTCAGACAAATCTCTCCTGCTCCTACCTGCAGCAGTGCCTTCTGTGAAGTACGCAGTTTGGCAAGCGCACAGCTGGGGTTCCAGATGCTGAGGCCGCCTCTGCGAGCCCCTCTGATCTCTGCGCAGCCGTCTTGCTGCTCCTTCATTTGCCACAGTGCTGCAGCAATTTGTTTCTGCTAAGAAATGCTTTTTTCTCCAGTGAATTCTCTTATATGGGTGAGAGACCAGTTTAACTGCATCTTAGCATGCTCTGCATAGATGGATCCTGAGTCTTCAGTTTTGAGGGGTCTCAGTATGAACCCCAAGACTACAGGAAAGGACTCACCTAGCATTGCCTTGTGATGGAGAAAGCTTCTCTTTGAATGAAAGCTCTCAGGAAAGAGCAGGTGACATGGTGCTCCAGTGGGTAGTGGGAGACGAGGGGCAGGGTGCTCAGGGCTGGCTCCTGCGCACAGTTAGAAAACCCCTGTGCCTGGGAAAGCCAACCGTGGTTTCCACGGCCAGGAGAGTTTCCCACTATTTACAATTCTGCGGTGTTCTGCTTGTTCACGACTTTCTGCTGGTGAAAGCAACAGTTTGTACAAGACATGTGGGAATAAAAATAGTCCAGGTGCGGCCCTTTTCTGCTGCAGAGGGACCACCTGTGGGGCTGCCCTGGTGGGCCTCTTCTCACAGCACAGTTCTGCCACGTGAATACCTTTCTGCCTGCTTCCTGATGCTGACCTCGAAGCTTCTGGTGAATGCTTTGTGTGTGTGTGTGTGTGTGTGTGTGTGTGTGTGTGTGTGTGTGTGAATGAAAAGATCTTCTGGCTCTGAATATAGCAACTGCACGACCTGCAGAAATAATTTTGCTGTTTTCTTGTGGCCATGTTAGCTTAGGGCTTTGTACTTTATAGGGACACTGGCAAGAATTTTCTCAAAAGGTTTTTATCCGTTAGTTTTCATCTTTGCACATAGTAAAGTGATTAGGAGGTCAGTCTCATTCCATCTGTTACAAGTTTTGAGGCTTTGGGCAAATTACTTAACTTCCCTGGGCCTCAGTTTCTCCATCTGTGAAATTGGAGCAAGAGTAAAATCTCCATCCTGGTCTGTGGTGAGGCTTAGTGAGGGCATTCATGCGAAATGCACACAGTGCCTGGCACAGAGCAAGCACCCAGAACGTGTCACTAACGGCCTTAGTTTCCTTTTGCTGCTGTAACAAGTTGCACAAACTGCATGGCTTAAAACAACACAAGTTTATCACATCGTTCTGCATGTTAGACTTCCTAAGTGGGTCATATGGGGCTGAAATCAAGGCATCCACAGGGCTGAGTTCCTTCTGGAGCCTTTAGGAGAATCCTTCCCTTGCCTTTTCCAGCTTCTAAAGGTTGCGTATGTTTCTTGGCTCATGGCTGCATCCTGTAACCTTTGCATCTGTCCTTACATCCCTCCTCTCTCTGGCCCTTCTGCTTCCCCCTCATAAGGGCCCTCGTGATTAAGTTGGGCCCACCTGGATAATCCAGAATCGTTTTCCCATCTCAAAATCCTTACCTTAATTATATCAGCAAAATCCCTTTGCCGTGTAAAGTAGTAAAGTAATATGCTCACAGGTTCCAGGGATCAGGACATGGACATCTTTGGGGGAACAACCATTATTCTGCCGATCCAACCAATTATTTTAAAAGTTGTCATGTAAATATATACAGTGTGCCTCTGCTTTATGCTGGGCATACAAGGTGAATAAGACACAATGCTTATGCCAGAATAGATACATGAGGATGATGCCCTTAGTAATAATCAGAGTAGTTGACATTTACAGAGTATTTACTATGTGCCAGGCACTTCAAGTGAATTTTCTTGCTGAAATCTCACCATGGCACTAAGGGAAAGGTACAATTTCCATTTTAAGGATAAGAACACTGAGGCTTAGAGAGCTATTTTTTCTCAAGGCCACGTAGCTAAGGACATAAGCTCAAGTCTATCTGATTCTAAGCTTGAACAATTAATCACTGCCCCCTTCAACAATGGGTGGGTATACCCTCAGGCTTTCTTCTTAACTGCATGTGTAGCTAAAGACTGGTCAGCTTAAGAGGAGCAGATCACACCAGTGGCTGTGACTAGGGACAATGGGCAGAGCTCCCAGGAGAGGCTGATGCAACATCGCTCCCATTTCTGCCATGGTCCAAAGCTGCAAGTTCATGGTCCTGGCACTTGGGCACATATTGCCTTGTCTTCAAGTGAATCTAAAAAACTATGCGAGGGCATGATTAATTCCATTGAACTGGATTCTCCCCAAGATGACTTACACCACACTAATGGGGCACTGCTTCAGCTAGAAGAACGGTGTGAATAAAAGAGAAGAAGCCCAGTGAGAGTCCTCTTTCATGATTAATAGAAAAACGACCTGGTGATTTTAAAAGACAAAGAAGAAGGTACATTCAGATGAGTCAGAAAGAAAAGGCAGCATTTGAATCCTAAAGGCCATGTTACTCTTGATCTTCGCCAGGATTTCCTTTAGGGAAATGGAAATTTGTACACGGAGGGCAGAGGTGGGGTGAAGGTTGGCCTGTAGATTGAGTGGTGTTATAATGAGACCAACCCAGGAGCTGGGTTGAGGATGACCAGGAGAGAAGGGGGAAGGTTATGGAGAGGGTCTGCCCAGAGTGTGCCATGGGGCACAAGGGAGTGCCAAAGGAGGAAGTGCTGACTCTTCTTCTGCCACATCCCTTTCCCCTGCACCAGGCTGTGATGAGGCTATGCACACTGGGGCTGTATGCAGGATAGGGTTCAGATTTATACGGTCTCAATTTTTCCTGGGATAACCTTTCTCTCCACCACTTTGGCTATACCCAGTCTTAGGAGACATTACATGTTAGACACACTCACAGATTGGCCACTAGAAAAATATTTGTTCAATTATGGCAGATAGAGTCAGCGTGTCCATACATAATGGATATTTTAGGACAGACTTGATTCTGAGTAATTGTTTTTAGTTATAATGATTGATGAAATGCATAATACGTTTTATTTAACTGCTGGATAGTTATAAGACTTTACTTCCATAAAATCCACAAATCAGAAAAATTCAACATGTTATGGCTGTCCTTCCTTTCTTTCTAGCTCTTCTCTCCTTCCTTCAACCCTCTTTTTTCTTTCTTTTCTTTCTTCTTCCTTCCTCCCTCCCTTCATCCCTGTGTCTTTCTTTCTTTCTTTCACTACCTACTATGGGATAGACATTAGTCTTGGAATTTGGGATACAAAGATGAATAATTATTAATCTCTGACTGCCAGGGATTTATATTTTGGTAAGAGGATTCATTAATTTTACTGGACAGATATTTATTGAGCATCTATTAGGTAGCAGACATAGATCAAGGTGCTGGAATATAGCAATGAGCAAAACGGATTAATCATATATTCTAGATGGGAAGTTTATATTCTTTTCTTTTTTTGAGACAGAGTCTCGTTCAGTCGCCAGGCACCAGGCTGGAGTGTAGTGGCACAATCTCGGCTCACCGCAACCTCCACCTCCCAGGTTCAAACAATTCTCCTGCCTCAGCCTCCCGAGTAGCTGGGACTACAGGCGCGAGCCACCATGCCCAGCTAATTTTTGTATTTTTAGTAGAGACGGGGTTTCACCACGTTGGCCAGGATGGTCTCGATCTCTTTACCTCGTGATCCGCCCGCCTCGGCCTCCCAAAGTGTTGGGATTACAGGCGTGAGCCACCGTGCCCGGCCGGGAAGTTGATATTCTAATGAGGGAGACACACAGGGAATGAGCAAATCAGTACAGAATACAATCTCAGCTAGCACTAAGTTGCTGCGAGGAAATCAAGCAAGGCGGTGGGCTAGGGAGAGACTGGAGGGGAGAATGGCCCTTCTGCAGTGGGTGGTGAGGAAGGAAGTCCTCGCTGAGGAAGTGGCATTGAGTAGAACTCTGGGCACCGAGAGGAAGCTACTCTGCAGGAGTCTGGGCAAGAATGTTCCAGGTCAAGGGAACAACAACACATGTGCTTCCCCCATTCTGTTCTGAGACTGGAGATTCTGTGCTTCCCCCATTTTGTTCTGAGACTGGAGCTAACTTGGACAAATGAGAAGACTCGTGTGGCTGGATGGTATTGAGGGACAGATGGTAGGAGAGGAAGGTGAAGTGGGTAGTGGCCAGAATTTGGAGATCTAGGGACAGCAGTTTAGAGGTTCCTGGGAGTGTAGTGGGAACGTTCCCTCTGAAGGGTTTTTAGCGGGCAGTGGAGGGGTCGAATTTACATTTTGGCTGGCTGGTTAGGACACTGTTGTGCAGAAACAACTATGGCTAACGGGCTGGTTGAGGTGGGAATGAAAGACATGGTAGAAATCAGGATGTATTTGGAAGGTAGAGTTCGCTGGATTAGCTGTGGGCGTTAGGGCAGGGTGGAGCCACAGACTATTCTGGGCTTTTTGACCCAGCCCTAGGTGAATAGCAGTACCATGAATTGAGATGCACAAGTTTATAGGAAGAGGCAGATTTGGGATGTGAGTGTGTTTGAGTGAAGATAAGATTTCTCTTTGAAGCATGTTCAATTTGCTAGTTGGACAAGCAACTAACTGGACAACTAAGTGTAAAAATTAATAATGGCCAATGAGTGAAACAAAACATTAGAGCTGTGGATTTTGCTTTAGAAGGGACACACTTTTTGCTTTAGAACTGTGGCAATCTAATACAAATGGCCAAAAAACATCTGAAAAAATGCTCAACATTGCTAATGATCAGGGAAATGCAAATCAAAACCACAAAGTGATATCACCTTACCCCCTGCAAGTATGGTCATAACCAAAAAATAAAAAAATAGATGTTAGCAGGGATGCTATGAAAACGGAACACTTCTACACTGCTGGTGGGAATGTAAACTAGTACAACCACTATGGAAAACTGTGTGGAGATTCCTTAAAGAACTAAAAGTAGAACTACAATTTGATCCAGCAATCTCACTCCTGGGTACGTAACCCAGAGGAAGAGAAGTCATTATATGAAAAAGATACTTGCACATGCATGTTCATAGAAGCACAATTAGCAATTGCAGAAATATGGAACCAGCCCAAATGCCCATCGATCAGTGAGTGGATAAAGAAAAGAAATGAAATAATGGCATTTGCAGCAACCTGGATGGAATTGGAGATCATTATTTAAGTGAAGTAACTCAGGGATGGAAAACGAAACATCATGTGTTCTCACTCATAAGTGGGAACTAAGCTATGAGGATGAAAAGGCATAAGAATGATACATTAGATTTTGGAGACTTGAGGAAAAGGGTGAGGGGTGATGAGGGATAAAAGATAACAAATTGGGTACAGTGTATACTGTTCAGGTGATGGGTACACCAAAATCTCACAAGGTACCACTAAAGAACTTAGTCATGTAACCAAACACCACCTCTTCCCCAAAAACCTACGGAAATAATAATAAAAGAACTTATGGCAATCTAATTGATAATAATTGATGGTAGCTTCAATGTTGGGGAAGGAAGGAAACAATGCCAAACACTGTTCTAGCTGCTTCACATACATTATTTTTCACAGGGCATAAGGCTTGAGAAGCATCTAGTGTCCTTTGTCAGATTAGGCACTCTGGAGACAGATTGTTAGGTTCAAGTCTTGGCCCTATCTCTTCTTAGTGGCATGTTCTGTGCTTTGTTTGTGCATCTGTAAAATGGAGTAATAATAATACCCTGGTCATAAAGTTATTTTGACATTTAAATGAGTTAATGCATGTGAAACACTTGGAGTAGTACCTAGTATGTAATAAACAATAAATGAGCAATTTTAATGTTACTATTATATTTTCTCCATAGGGTTCACCTCAATAGATGGGAGAGTAGGGTATGTGATAAGGTTTGGCTGTGTCCCCATCCAAATCTCATCTTGAATTGTAGCTCCCATAATTCCCACGTGTTGTGGGAGGGACCTGGTGGGAGATAATTGAATCATGGGGGCAGTTCCCCCATTCTGTTCTTGTGGTAGTGAATAAGTTTCATGAGATCTGATGGTTTTATGAGGGATTTCCTCTTTCACGTGATTCTCATTCTCTCTTGCCTGCTGCCATGTAAGACGTGCCTTTCACCTTCTACCATAGTTGTGAGGACTTCCCAGCCAGATGGAACTATGAGTCCATTAAATCTCTTTTTCTTTATAAATTACCCAGTCTCAGGTATGTCTTTATCAGCAGTGTGAAAACGGACTAATCCAGTGTGTTATAATAAGAGTGTTGCCTTTGAATCTTGTTTTAACTTGTGTATTAGTCAGTGTGTAGGATGCTTGGGTTCTGTTCCTGGTTTTTGCCATGTTTCCATTTTATGAGCAATTCCTCTATTACAATGTAGATGAAAGCCTGTTTCGGTTTCTATTGCTGCATAACCATCCCAACTTAAGGGCATAAAACAAGCATTTTATTATGCTCAGATAGATTCTGTGCTTCAGGGTTCATGCAGGACACAGAGGGGATGGCTTGTTTCTATTCTAAGATGTCTGGGGCCTCACCTGAGAAGATGAGCCTCACCTGAGAAATCTACAGGTGTTTGTGGGGATTAGGGGATAGGGGCTGAAATCAACTGGTGATAGCTTATGTGACTGGTGGTTGATTCTGGCTCTTGGCTGAGATCTCAGCATGGTTGTTGTCTGGAACATCTGTACGTGATTACTGTGTTTCTCCACATGGGTTAGTTTGAGCTTCTTCACAGTGTGGCGGGTGGATCGCAAGAGTGAGCATCCCAAAAAGAAACAGGCGGAAGTGGTGTGGCCTTCCATTATTTAGCTTTGGAGGTCACATAGTGTCACTTCTGCTTTAGTCACAAGCCTGTCCAGATTCAAGGAGAGGGAGCATAGGTTCTATGTTCTCATGGGGGAAATATTAAAGTCACATAGTAAGGAGTATGTGGAATAGGAGATATTGTTGTGGCTAGTTTTGGTAAATACAGTCTATGAGCCTGTCTGGCTTAAAGAATCCAGTACACATCTAAATTTAGACATGCTCTAAAATCAGGATCTCTTATTTATTAAAGGACTTGAGTACTCTTAACCTAAGTTTTAGAACAGCTAAGCTTTCATTCATTTAATGGGCACTGATTGAATCTTGACTCTGTGCAAGATCCTGTGCTAATTGCTATGGGGCATATTGAGATACCACAAGAAGTTGGCATGCTAAAAGGTGAAGACCAAGACAGGTGGCTTTCAATTAACTAGTCTCTGGAGAGACAGAGGCCACTCACAATCCCTAATGATAGTTAAAATAAAACTATTCAGGCTAAGCGTGGTGGCTCAGACCTGTAATCCCAGCACTTTGGAAGGCCAAGGTGGGTGGATCACTTGAGGTCAGGAGTTCTAGACTACCCTGGCCAACATGGTGAAATGCCATCTCTACTAAAAATACAAAAATTAGCTGGGTGTGGTGTGGTGGTGTGTGCCTGTAATCCCAAGCTAGTTGGGAGGCTGAGGCATGAGAATTGTTTGAATCTGGGAGGTGGAGGTTGCAGTGAGCTGAGATCATGCCATTGCACTCCAGCCTGGGTGACAGAGGGAGACTCCATCTCAAAAACAAACAAGCAAACACTATTCAAAACAAGACACAAAATGAGTTTAATGCAAACTTATTTAGTTAGCATTGCATTTAATGTTCAGGAACATGTGTTCCATTTTGTAGACTTTATTAATTACAACTAGCGATTATTAAATGCTTCCTAGAGACAGTCAATATTCTAAGCATCCTATGAGTATTACATATTTAATTTGTACAATACAGTGAAGCAGTTACTTTATCGTACCCATTTTATAGATGAGAGAGTGAACAGTGGAGAGGTTAAGTTATTGTGATGGTTAATATTGTCAACTTGATTGAATTGAAAGATGCAAAGTATTGTTTCTGGGTGTGTCTGTGAGGGTGTTGAAGGGAGATTAACATTTGAGCCAGAGAACTGTGAGAAGCAGACCCACCCTTAATCTGGGTGGGCACCATCCCCTTGGCTGCCAGCATGGCTAAAAAAAAAAAAGCAGGCAGAAGAAGGTGGAATGAACAGGCTCGCTGAGTCTTCCAGCTTTCATCTTTCTCCCGTGCTGGATGCTTCCTGCCCTCCAACATCAGACTCTAAGTTCTTTAGCTTTTGGGCTCTTAGACTTACACTAGTGGTTTGCCACTGTGTAAGTGACAAGTCCAGTTGAATGGAACTGAATGGAAACTGGAGTCCAGAGGGAAAAGGAACATGTGAGATGAAATTAGAGAGGGGACAGAGGCTCTACTCTCAGACCTTGGAGCCATGATAAGGGATTTGCGTTTTATTCTAGATGCAATGGTGAGAGGCTCTGAAAAGTTTGAGCAAGGAGGAATATGAGAGGATTTAGGTTTTGAAAAGATTTTTCTGACTGCTCTGTGGAAATGGGTGGCGAGTGTGTGAGAGTGGGAAGTGAGGAGACCTGAGAGAAGGCTATGGCTGGAGCCTAGCAGGGAGCAGGTAGCCTGGATGGAAGGTCAGGGAGACAGAGGGAAGTGGATTGTTTCCAGGTCTATTTTGGAGGTAGAAATGAGCAAACTATTGGGGAGGGAAGGGACAAGAGAAGGTAGGGCTGCCTCTCAGGATCCTGCCTATTTGGCTTGAGCAGATTGGGTGAACAATATGATCATTCTGGGAGGTGAGACTTCCTTTTTGGTTGGGTCAGCTATCAAGTGCAATTTACACTTACTAAGCATGAGATACACCAGAATTATCCAAATGAAACTCAGTAGTTGGCAACTGGGTGTGTGATGCTGGAGTTCCAAGGACATTTTAGGTCTGAGTGTACAGACCTGGGAGCCATCAGCAAGTGTTTAGAGATTACAGAGGGAGAGGATATAGAACAAAAGGGGTCCAGGAAGGAACCCACAAAAGTCCAGTGTTTGGACAGAAGAAGAAGAACCCGCAGAGTGGATTTAAAATGACCCAACAAGAGGGTGGAGGAAAGCCTTGAGAGTGTGATATCACAGAGGCTGTAAGTGAGCACACAGTAGGTCCTCATCAAAGGCTGGTTTGATATAAACTGCATCATGTGCTATGGGTAAAATTAGCAGCTGTTGGTACCTGAATGGAAAGAAACTAACTACCCCAGTACCTGTCGTACAACTTAGAGAACACCATGGAATGGGTCTCATGGGAGGTTCTCAGTGAATTGAGTGGTGTGGCACTTTTGGGTGTGCTTGTGGAACAAGTACTTACTCCATATGCCTTTGAATTTGGCACCTCTCAGTTATGGCAGCCCAGGTGAAACTGGCTTCTGAGGGGCCATTAAAAATTTCCCAGTGACAGAGAACTCTTCGACTGCCCACAAATTCCAAGACAGTCAGGCTGATCATCTGCTACCCGTTGTTGTTTTTTTTTTTTTTTGAGACAGAGTCTCATTCTGTCACCAGGCGCCAGGCTGGAGTGCAGTGGCACAATCTCGGTTCACTGCAACCTGCGCCTCCCGGGTTCAAGCAATTCTCCTGCCTCAGCCTCCCGAATAGCTGGGACTACAGGCGCATGCCACCATGCCCAGCTAATTTTTGTATTTTTAGTAGAGACAGGGTTTCACCACATTGGCCAGGATGGTCTCGATCTCTTGACCTCGTGATCCGCCCGCCTTGGCCTCCCAAAGTGCTGGGATTACAGGCTTGAGCCACCACGCCCGGCCTGTTTTTTTTTTGTTGTTGTTGTTTTTTGACACAGTTTTTTTTTTGTTGTTTGTTTGTTTTTTTGAGGCAGAGTTTTGCTCTTGTTGCATAGGCTGGAGTGCAGTGGTGTGATCTTGGCTCACTGCAACCTTCGCCTCCCAGGTTCAAGTGATTCTCCTGCCTCAGCCTCCTGAAGAAGCTGGGATTACAGGAGCCTGCCACCATGACCAGCTAATTTTTAAAATATTTTTAGTTGAGATGGGATTTCACCCTGTTGGACAGGCTGATCTTGAACTCCTGACCTCAGGTGATCCATCCGCCTTGGCCTCCCAAAGTGCTGGGATTAGATGTGTGAGCCACCATGCCCAGCCTGAGTTTTTATTATTTGTGAATTTTTGTATTTTTAGTAGAGATGGGGTTTCACCATGTTAGCCAGACTGGTTTTGAACTCCTGACCTCACGTGATCCACCCACCTCAGCCTCCCAAAGTGCTAGGATTAAAGGCGTGAGCCATCGCACTCGACCGGTTATACTAATTTTTATGCCTTAGCTTCTTCTTCTTTCTGTGAGGTGGAGGAAGCATAACCACAAGACTGTTTCCAGTGACCTCTTCAGAGGCAATTTCCAAATAATTAAGTATGGGTTGAATCCAAAGTGTGGAATGAATTAAAAATCAGCTAGAATTTTCTATGAAGATTCTGTTCCTTGAACCCAAAGTTTAGTTTGAACTATCTAGGAAAATGGCTTTTGTCTTGTGTTTCCCCCCAATCTTAGCTATTTACAAAGATCTTGCACCAACACTTAACATTCACTCACACGGCAAGCTTGCATGTGGTACTTTCATTCCACATTAATTTAGGGAACTCTACTATATGCCAGGATTCAATATCTAATTTGTCTTAGATTTTTGAATAGTGTCCCATGATTTTATAACTGGGGAGTTTCTTGAGTGGAAATATGTTTACATGACTGCTTAATTGTGACTAACCCATCATGTAGAGATTCTGCTTTGGTAGCAGATTTGGTTCTGAGTGTCTAGGAGAAGGGACACTTCTCATATGGGGAAGATGGGATTAATTCTTGAAAATGATGCTGAAGCCAACTTCTGTACCAGTATAGCAGCTTGGCAGAGTTCCATGTGATTTATGCAAGGGTCTGTTTGCTCTCTGAGATTTTGGATGCCTTCTCTGGCCCTTGAATGCTGGGCCTCTTCTGAATTCCATAGGGGTGGAGGTGAAGGTACTGCCAACTCTCGCCCACACTCAGTTCATCCGTTCCTGGACAGCAGGGATTCTGTTCATCACCTCGGTGCCCTGGTGCCCCAAGCACAGTAGGCCCTCAGCAAACATTTGTCAAATTCATGCCATGAATATTAATTGAGCTCTTTTTGTACACTGTACACTGGGATTGGGACCATGGAAAATTCAGAGATGAAAGGGTTCACCTTCAAGGGGCATCTGGAGGAACTTACCCTCTAGCAGGAGAAATTGCTAATGAGGAAAGGTATTTTGGGGAGTGGAGTGAGGTGTTTGTCTAGCTGGCAGGTTCAGCCTATGCTCAGTAGCTCTCTGGTATGGAAAATTCCTCAGAATGTTGATTCAGCCATAAGATTTCTCTGGCAGCACTGACTCTTGCCTTCATTCGGCCACATTTTATTCCCCAAACCTAGGTGTGACTGGGAAGACACAGAGCTGTTTTATTGAAGGGAATTGACTTCCCCATTTTTTAAGTAAGTCTATTGATTCTTCAAAGACTTCACTAATCAGAGTTATGAATATTTCAAAAACACCTCCTATCTTCAGATGAATGAATTTGTACATTTTCTACATTGCTGTCTCCCTAGACTCATGAGGAATAATGTGGGTATCCTTGTCCCTTTTAGATTTCTCTCTTCCTCTAACCTGCGCCCACTCCCAGCCTCTGATAGACGCATTTGCAGTAAATCACAGAAATGTTGCTGATGTCAGCAGCACTGATATGCATTAGAGGAGCCACTTCAGAGGAAATTACTCAGAGGGTGATGCTGAAATGCAAAGCTGTTTGGTAGGGTATTTTGTAGAAACCGTTTTCTCCCTTTGATGGATCTTGTTTATTTTTTTGACTTAGTAGGCACAGTGAAGGAAGAACCATCCAAATGTTTTTTTTTTTCCATGTAAGTTTTGTGTAGGAGGTTTTGGTGACTTTGAAATGAACCAGGGGCACTCAGCAGCTACGTTGACAAATGGAGATGGCTGAGGCTGCTTGCAAAGCACAGTGTGCTGGGGTTTGGAGTCTCCATGTCAGTGACCTGGGGAAAGGCAACGGTGAGGGCACACCTCATTCTACACAAATGGTTTAAAAATATATACGTATGATACTCCGTTTTAGATGCATGCAGACTGCTGTTTAAAGACTTTCTGTGGAAAATCCTTTTGTAAAGTACATATCTGTTTTGCAGAGTAGGATTTCTGTATACGATCTCAGGTTTGTTTATAGGGAGGTACACCTGAATGTCTTCATGACATTTATCATGACAGCTGTCACTGAGCAGAGAAAGAAGGCAGGACTGCCATGGGACATCAAGGGCTGTTTGAAGAAGGAAATAGTGGACTTAGTGTGATAGTGATCTATGAGGCTGCCTGGTTTCTCTAGCAGTGTTCAGCAGCCTGTGACTCTGAGCAGAGAAAAGGAATAATATAGAGGGATATTTCCAGGTAACTCCAGGAAAAGACAAAATGGGAGGAAGTTGAATCTGTTACCCAAAGAGCAGTGTTGAATATGGGATCCAAGCTGAATGGGGAAGAGAAAGAGAACATGGGGAGGGGATGATGACAGGAGAAAGGAGAGCCAGGGAATGATGAGGGAGAAATGAGGGTAGCAAGCTGGAAAGGGAAGATGCTCAAGTCAGTGTCTTAGTGTCCCTCTGGGCTGCTATGATGAAATACAATAGATGAGAAGCTTTTGCACAACAGAAATTTATTTCTCATGACTCTGGAGGCTAGGAAGATCAAGATATCAAGGTAGACTCAGTGTCTGGTAAGGATCTGCTGCCTGGTTTACAGACAGCTGTCTTCCTGCTGTCCTCACTCGGTGGAAGGAACAAGAGATCTCTCTGGGTTCTCATCCATAAGGGCATGAATCCAGTTCATGAGGGCTCAGCCTTCACCATCTAATCACCCCGCAAAATCCCTACCTCCTAGTCACTTCACACTGGGGGTTTCAGTGTGTGAATTTTGAAGGACACAAAAAATCAGAACATAGCAGTCACAGCTTCTTTAAGTGAGTATTTCTGAGACAGTTCTTGTGATAACAAGGTTTAGGGTATGGCCATAGGGAGACTCAGTTGTAGTGGGAGCTGTTGGAGCTGTGGCGGGTCACCCAGATCTGTTTCGTTCTGTGTACCTGTCCTCCAGCTTCTGGGGGCTTCTCCCCTCCTGGCCTGTACCTACAGCCTTTTTCAGAGGACTCTCCTTGGTCTACTGGAGTCTCTTTTCAGGGTGTTCCTAGGAGGTTTTTTTTTTGTTTTTGTTTTTGGAGATGGAATCTCCCTCTGTTGCCCAGGCTGGAACGCAGTGGCGCAATCTCAGCTCACTCCAACCTCCGCCTCCTAGGTTCAAGCCATTCTCCAGTCTCAGCCTCCCAAGTAGCTGGGATTACAAGCTGCACTACTACATCTGGCTTTTTTTTGGTATTTTTAGTAGAGATGGGGGTTTTGCCATCAAACTCCTGACCTCAGGTGATCTGCCCACCTCAGCCTCACGAAGTGCTAGGATGACAAGCATGAGCCACTGCGCCTGGCCATCCTAGGAGTTTGTATCACCCACTCACTCATGGTTTCTCTGGAAGCATCTCCTAAATAAATAACTTAAGAATGAAGTCTCATCTAGGATCTGCTTCTGGGATACCTGCCTTGAGTCAGTGGTTGAAATGGAATGGAGATGATGGTAATGGTGATAAATTCAAGGAAATGGGAAGCTTGGGTCTTGGCTGGGTTGTGTGTGGGATGCTGAAGCCACTCAGGAGGCAAGCAGGACCCAGAGAGGAGACTTCGGGAAACCGGGGGAGCAGCCAGAGCTACCACTGATGGCCACGGGGAAGAGTAGGAAGTGGAGAAGCCAGAGGGGTGGTTCTCAAAGGAACAGCAGTTTTGACACAAGAATGTGGGGTATTGGTTTTCCAGGACAGTGTGACCCTGATGTTATAGATGAGGGAGACTGAACAGCCTCTACCCCAGAGTCACACTCAGAGGACAGTGTCCTCAGGGAAAGCCCAGCTATCAGGAGATAAGGTGCAGGAAGGGGACCTGAAGAGGCTGGGGACTTGAGGGAGTCTTCATTTCTTTAGCAGGGGCCCCTGAGGCATCTTTGGAATGGTTTGGGGTAAGGGCAAGGAGAAGTCTGGATCAGAGGGGAGGAGGCTGAGAGCAGAGGAGAGATCAAAGTTACATCAAGTGGCATCACTGGCCTCACACTTCCCAGAATTGGTTCCTTCAGATCCGGTGGAGGGTGGCTTGGCAGCCTGGACATGGGGTGTGGAGTTTGGTACTACTCCTGGCAAGTAGTAGGCATGCATTGGTTGAATAAGCAAATGGATGACACATCAAGTTTGTAAATGCCCCTCCTTTTCATCATTCTAAACCATTAGTGCATTTGTCACTTCCATGTATTTTATGATAAATATGGTATTAATCAAAGTACCTCTAGTTAGTTGTTATCACCATTATTGGGTGGGACACAGTGAACAGATTTCCTAAAGTTAGGGAATTATGCAATAGGACGTGTTATGGACTTAAGCCATAAGATCTGTTTTGTTGTTTTTTGGTTTTTAGACAGTCTCACTCTGTCACTCAGGCTGGAGTGCTGTGATTCCATGTTGACCCACTGCAAACTTTGCCTCCCAATTCTCATGCCTCAGCCTCCCGAGTGGCTTGGATTACAGGCGTGTGCCACTATGCCTGGCTAATTTTTGTATTTTTAGTAGGGATGGGCTTTCACTATGTTGACCAGGCTGGTCTGGAAAGGATCTTTCTAATAGGTTAAAAAATATTTTTCAGTTTTGCTTTCTACTGTGGATCTGTATGAAGAGTTGGTGAGATCACTACAACTACTTATGATCTATTTGTTTGTGATTGCAGATCCTGAAGGAGTTTGCTGGTGGGGAGGGAGAACTGTGTGTGGAGGAAGAGGGGAGGGCTAGAGAAGTGAGATGGGCCCTGAGCACACGGGACACTGGAGGCCAGTGAAAGAACCATGGCGGTGCTTGTGGGGTTTTAACAGGTGCAAGCTGGGAATTTCAGAAGCCTCACCCAGCTGCTGAGTGGAGCCTGGGGCAGGGCAGGGGGTGGGGAGACCCCTGCAGGAGCCAGTGAGGAGAGAAAACTGCTTTTGACAAGACACCTGGGAGGGGCATCTGGAAGCAAGGGCCCTGACAAGAGGATTTAAAACCCTTGGCCCCAGGGAAAGGAGATATTTTGAGAATTATGACTGCTTATATTATCTTTAATCCCAAGAGGAGGGAAAAGATCTTTCCTGTATAAGGTATGCTAGTTAATTTAAATTGTGGAGGAAAAAACTTGGGGCAAGAGACAGAATGTGATATTCAGGAAGCATTTTGGAACAAGACATGAGGAACCCCAGCTGTGGCTGTGTGCACCTTTAGGGTCTTGACCATAGAGGTAGCATAAAGGAGTCCATCTTGTCAACAGGGTGGAGTCAGAGTCTATTGGGAGAATCATGAGGTAGGCAGCTCTGATCCTAAAAGATGGTGGTCCAGTGGGAAAGGTCGGAGGGTGAGAGTTCATTTTATCAGCAATAAAGGCATCCCACCTGCTACCAGGAGCAACCAAAAATGCCCAGAAGTTCTGGAACAGGGGTGCTGTTAACAGGGTTTCCTGGCAGCCAGAGAGAAGAAAACGGCAAAATGCTGCTATGGTACAGCAGTGAAGTCATCGAGCACACACTGAGACTTCCTGTGGGCCAGGCCTTGTGAATGGTACTGCAGACAGAGACAGGGATGGGATCTGCCATCTCTGATGCTGACGCCCAGCCTGGTTCTCCCCTTTTCCTCTCTAGCTTTTTCTCTCTGCCGTGCACCCCCCTCCCTTAAGTGTTGCTCCCTTGGGCATCATCTTTTACCCTCTTCTCATTTTACATCTCCCTCTGGACTACTTCATCCAGTCCTGTGGCTTCAGTATCACTTACATACTCATCGCTCTTAAATCTAGGGATTCAGCTGGATTATTCCTCTGAGTTCCGGTCTCTTATGCCTCATGTTGACTGGGTAGCTCCACCGGGTTGGGCTACAGGAACTACAAACCTAACTCTCCTGCATTTTCTGTCTCGGAGAGCACCATACTCTTGTTCTTTTCTTTCTTTCTTTTTTTTTTTGAGACGGAGTCTTGCTTTGTTGCCCAGGCTGGAGTGCAGTGGCACAATCTCACCTCACTGCAACCTCCGCCCGCCTCCCAGGTTCAAGCAATTCTCCTGCCTCAGCCTCCCAAGTAGCTGGGACTACAGGTGTGTGCCACCACACTCAGCTAATTTTTTGTATTCTTAGTAGAGGTGGGGTTTCACCGTGTTAGCCAGGATGGTCTTGATCTCCTGACCTCATGATCTGCCTGCCTCGGACTCCCAAAGTGCTGGGATTATAGGAGTGAGCCACCGTGCCTGGCCTGAGAGCACCATACTCTTATAAGCCAGATACCTGGGAGCCATCCCAGATGCCTCCCGCTCCACACTTCTTCCTTTGCATCAATCCCCAGGACCTGCAGATTTTACTTCCTTTACACCCCTTGTGTCTGCCTCCTCCTCTGCTGCTGCCTGAGTTGAGGCCTCATAATACATTCCAGTAAACTCCTACCCACACTCCCCACAGACAACCTCTCATTTGCTCCTTGTCTCTTATGCTTTGCTGCCAGATTCACCTTGCCAAACCCAGATCTGACCCCATGGCTCTTCTCCCTGGATTAGCCTGGATGGCTTCCCACGCTCAGTAAGACCAATAACACCCACATTCTCTCCTCTGCTTGTCTTTGCAGCTTTATTCTGCATCTTCACACCCTCCAGTTCTAACATGCAGACCTGGTGTAATTCCCAAATGTCCCAGGCTGATTCGTGGCTGAATGTCTTTGTATCTGTTGCCCCTCTTGCTGTTCACCTTCCTCTCCGCCTCCTTCTGCCCTCTTGCAGACACCTCATGCCCTTTCCACACCAGTGGGCACCTTATCTTTGCATTCTTGTCTTCTCCTTGGTGGCACTGACACTCGCTCTTCGTGTCTTTCTGTCCCCACACCTCTCAAGCACAGCATCTGCAGGCGTTGTCGCATTTGCTTGGGTAGATCACATTGTTTTCTTTGCCTCCTAATAACGTGGGCAGCTCACACTGATGGAGGACTTGCTTTGAACAAGGCATTGAGCAACAGGGCCTTCATTTTATGTTAAATCTTCCCAATAGTGCTACGACTTCTGTCCCTTTCCAGGGAGGAGGGAGGAGGCTTGGAGAGAAGACTATCTCTTAGGAGCTCTGCCCAGTGTTTCCTGGGGAGGGCGGGTCCCCGTGGAAGGTAAACCTACGGTAGGGCCAGCTGGGTGGCTCCTGAAGTCCTGCCTTCCCCTTCTTCCTCTCGCCCTGAAAACCTTATTCTCTGGGCCCTGTCTGCTGGTGGAGAGGCTTCTGACTTTTTTTTTTTTTTTTTTTTGCTATGCCTTCAGTTTATAAATACAAGAAGAGATCTGGGGAAAGATCAGGAGAAGCTGTCCGCTTACAAATCCTGAGAAGGAAGTCACTGCTCCTCTAAGTCCCATGTCAACCTTTTGCTCTCTCCCCAGCTTGCGGGTGAAAGAAAAGCCCTTTAGTCTTTGAGGTCCTCAAATCCCAGTTTATGCAGTGTGGCCCCAGTCAGAGGAAGGCAGACTCAGAGCAAATTCAGCTTGTCTTTCACCAGAGAGGGGACTCACCAAGGGTGACTCATGTCATTCTCTCTCTCTCTCTCTCTCTCTATATATATATATATTTTTTTGGAAATTTGAGACACAGTCTTGCTTTGTTGCCAGGCTGGAGTGCAGTGGCACGATCTTGGCTCACTGCAACCTCCGCCTGTCTGTCCGCTCTAACACTTATACAAACCATGAAGAACTCTCCTTCCTCAGACTGTTTGCTTTCTGAGAACTTTAACACCTTTACTCCGGATTTTTGTCTGTGGTAAAAAACACAGTAGTGCCAAGGTCGTGTCCATATGCTGGATTAACTCTGCAGTCAAAGTTTCTGTTGGGCAGGTGTGTGAATATCATAAACGCTGGCCCAAGGCAAATGTATGAATGTATGAATGAACAAATTCAGGAATGGAACAAACTGTAACCAGGGGCCTCCGAGTTGTAGGTTCTCACTAAACTTCACATTGAGACACAAAGGAAGGGCATCTTATAATACTGGGGGATGAGCAGCCAGCTTGGAGGTGGTGACACGTGAGGTGGGTTTTGAAGTATGAGAAGGAGTTGATCCAGAAAACAGACAGGAGGTGAAAAGAATCTGTGAATGAAGACCTGTTTCTCTGGGACAAGTGTGAGCGGGTCTGGGTGCTGCCGGGTTTCGTTGGGGCGCAGGTTGCTTGTGGGGGCGTGGTAGTGGGTGTGGGTGGGGAGATAGGCAGGCGCCAGGTCCTGGAAGGGACAGTCGAGGAGCAAGCCACGAAGCCTGCACTTTACCCTGAATCTTGGCGGTGCCTTCAGAGGATCACTAGCAGGGGTCCATGTGATCACATTTGCACCTGAGAGAGCGCCACACCATGTACGTGGCTGGGATGTGGAGGACGGATTTAAGGGGAACAGGACTGAAGGCTGTCGCAATGATTCAGGTGAGAGAAGATTGCGGTCTGGACCAAGGGGACAGGAGAGGACAGATAGGAGACGAGGTGGCAGCCAGTTCCAGCTCCCTCTTTCCCCCCAGTCTGCCTTCTTTCCTCTTCTCATGGCTCCATAGGGTCTCAGTCATTTCGTCATAGCTTGATCTCTTCCATCTGGAAGTGCAGCCTGAAGTTTTGAAGAGTAGGGAGCAATGCTTCACTCAAAGGGAGAGCCTCTCCTTTGGCGTTTTGGGAGCATGGCTTGCTCACTTAGTGCGCACAGTCTGAGTGTTACTGCCATTCTCACTGGGATCAGCTTGATCGCCTTTAAGGTAGGGCTGTCCCACGGAAACAGGAAAAATAGGATTTGGTTGTCGGGGTATCTGGAATCAGAGGCAGCACAGACTGTCTCTGCTCTAAGAGCTGGGACAACTGCAGCCCGGTGTGGGTGGAGCACCAGGTGAAATCCTGCCCTCTTCCGAACACCCTCCCTCCCCAGCAGCCTGAAGTCTGCCTATGCCTAGGGAAGCCTTCTGGGGACTCCACGCTGGGCTGTAACCTGGGACTCTTTGGAAGCTCTGAGCCATCAGCGCAGGTGGCCCTGGAACGATTCCAGATCTGGAGTAGGGGTGGGAGGTCGGCTGCAGGGCTGAGGGTGAGAGGAGGGTGTTCTTTCCCTCTCGCCAGGGAGTCTGGAGTCACAGTGGCACCTTGCCTGGGTCAGTAGGCAGAGTCATGCTGCTGCGTGACAGTTGCATCCCTGAGGCTGTTGCATTTCAGGTTTCCAAGAGACTCTGAATCCTTGGAATGCCGTTTCTTTCGGGTGACGTGGAGGAGGGGAGGCACCGGGGTTAGGTGTCTGAAGATGGACTCAAGGATGCCGTTGCTTGTGAGCTTGTCGTGGGTTGCTCAGTGTCACCTCCCTGGCCCGTAGTTTCCTCATCTGTTGATGGGGGCAGATCATGATCACCACCTTACACAGAAGGTTTGGTGAAGATAAAAACAGTTTCACTGTCTTGGTGCAGTGGCTCACACTTGTAATCCCCACACTTTGGGAGGTCGACGCTGGCGGGTCCCTTGAGGACAGGAGTTTGAGACCAGAATGAGACCCTGTTTCTATTACAAAATCAGGTGGGCCTGGGGGCATATACCTGTGGTCCTAGCTCCTGGGGCAGCTTAAGCAGGAGGATTGCTCAAGCCCAGGAGTTTAAGGTTACAGTGAGCTATAATTGTGCCACTGAACTTTAGCCTGGGTGACAGAGCAAGACCCTGACTCAAACAAAACAAAGCAAAACTAAAACAGCTTTATGCATGTGTAAGATCTTTGTTAATTCTTCCATTAACTCTGATGGCAGGATGTGTCTTATTAATGTATGTAGCTCCAGTGCCAGACATGGTGCCAGGCAAACTCAGTTGTTTGTTGATTGAAAGAATGAATGGATGGAGTAGTAAAATCTGTGGGGCCTGAGAAAGCCTGAATAATGTAAAATTATTAAGAGCTTGTTCAACCATGAAAAAGCGGAGTTCCCCATGTGCCCCTCCATATCACCCACATTTAGATGAAATTGAAATATGTGCTGATGTTTTTTTCTTTCTTTCTTTCTTTTTTG
Organism: Cheracebus regulus; assembly: GCA_963574635.1. Taxonomy (NCBI): domain Eukaryota; kingdom Metazoa; phylum Chordata; class Mammalia; order Primates; family Pitheciidae; genus Cheracebus; species Cheracebus regulus. Next base: position 25,576 of record CAUYQU010016291.1, read on the forward strand.
AGACAGAGTTTCACTCTTGTTGCCCAAGCTGGAGTGCAATAGCACGATCATGGCTCACTGAAACCTCCACCTCCCGGGTTTAAATGATTCTCCTGCCTCAACCTCCCGAGTATCTGGGACTACAGGCGCATGGCACCATTCCCAGCTAATTTTTGTATTTTTAGTAGAGCTGGGGTTTTACCATGTTGGCCAGGCTGGTCTTGAACTCCCAGCCTCCTAAAGTGCTGGGATTACAGGCGTGAGCCACCGCACCCGGCCGTGCAGATATTCTTGAGAAAACATTTTAAATGGAAACTAGCAGAAAGGATATTATCTTTCAACATTTCCTTTCTCATCGGTTCTCAGCAGCACTTTTGCTGCCCAGTACTCTTCTGTTGGAGCCATGAAGTGTGATAGGCCATTACTTTATAGATTCATTCATTATTGAAACGTTATGTAGGAAAGAACTCCACTGCCGTTCGGAAACTGAAGTAGTCAATTTCATAGATTAGAAAATATTTTTATGCCTATTTGAAACAAATGTCTTTCCTGGGTTTTGGGATAAAAGGGCCCTTTCCCCCTGGAATTGCTGTTTCCTCTTTTCTTGTTCCTATGTTCTGCAGAACTGACTTTAAAGTCAGATGATTCTCTTTTTAATCTGGCTTCTCACTTTCAGGCCACTTGACCTTGACTTAGCCATTGAACCTATTCGGGTCTTGGTTTCTTTGTCTGTGAAGTGGGGCTGTGTGGTGGGCATGAGCATGCACCCACAGGCCTCTAACTGGAGGGAGTGTCAGTGATCAGGGCCCTGGCTGCTGCCCTGAAATCCACTGCTGAGCTTGTACTGCGGGGACATTGCCCCGGCCGCTCCCAGCCATTGACTGTGCGCAGCAAGGATACCATGGCAGGATTGTTTCAGGGAGACACAGGACTCCTCAGACGGCTGACTTCTGCTCAAGAACTCCTTGATGAGCTTGCTAAACTTCCTTACACTGCAGGTGGTCTAAGATACTTACCTCCTCCTTCCTTCTTTCTCTCCTTATCCTGGGGTAAGACCTAAGTAGAGTCTAGTGGGTGTTCTAGCCTCCCTGACTCCCTCTCATTTTCTTGTACACATGCATTCTGAATCCCAATAGAATCCATGCACGTTGAATCCCTTCTTGGGAGCTGCTTCTGGGGGGATCTACTTGGACTCATGCAGTGTGATAATACCTCGTAGTGAGGACTGAATGCAGCGATGTCAGCAGAGTGCCTGTCAGAGTGACAGGCATGAGTAAGTGCCCAGTAGGCAGTCCAGGCTCCTGTCACCTCCACCACCATCAGCACCGCCATCCTCATCACCATCCGGCCAAGTTTGCTTCTTTGTTGGCTCCAGGCACAGAGACCTTCAGTGATTCATCCCAGGTCACATACAAACACAATAACTTTGTATTAGGGTGAGGGCAACTATGGCTTCTAAGGAAAGAAATGGATCAATGAAACACCCTTTAAAAATTTATCCAACTTGGCTAGGTGTGGTGGCTCACACCTGTAATCCCAGCACTTTGGGAGGCCGAGATGGGTGGATCACCTGAGGTCAGGAGCTCAAGACCAGGCTGGCCAGCATGGTGCAACCCCGTCTCTACTAAAAATACAAAAATTAGCTGGGCATGATGGTGCATGCCTGTAGTCCCAGCTACTTGGGAGGCTGAGGCAGGAGAATCACTTGAACCTGGGAGGTGGAGGTTTCAGTGAGCTGAGATTGCACCACTGAACTCCAGCCTGGGCAACAAAGCAAGACTGTCTCAAAAAAAAAAAAAAAATCCAACTTAAGCACAATCCAGATCCTTTTCAAGCCATTGAAATGTGCAGTCTTCTTTGCCAAAGCAACCAACTCCATTTTTAGTCACATGTACAAAAGGTTTTGTAACATTCTGCAATCTCTGCTGGTACTCCTGACATCTACACATATACTTCAGCCAGTAAACCAGGACTGCTCATTTGCTGAACCCTGTGGACGTTTAGAAAAAAAGGTGGCTGTTATTATTCACATTTCACAGTAAGCAAACAAACTAAGTGACAGTTTCGAGGTCACACAGTCACTCATGGGTTTGGGATGAAACTCTGATTTTTTTTCTCTGATGCTTTGGAAGCTCAGAAATGGGTGGATTCTGTTTAAACTCTTCCCTAAGGGACAGTCTCTTAGCAAACTGGCATCAACCAGGACCTAGCCTGAAGAAACCTTTCTCAAGCCCAATTCTGCCCAGCCTCGGGGATGCTAGAAGCTTGGGAAGCATCCATGATACTGGTCAATGGAGGAGACCCAGCCCCAACTCTCCTCCATGCTCATGCCATTGCATGTCAGCTGATGAAGCTTTAAGCTAATGTTCTTACCTGGTGCTGTGGAGCACGTTCCTTCAGTTGACTGGCAAGCCCTCGAGGCTGGGAGGGACTGTGCCTCATCCCCACCATAGCGCAGCCATTTGTGCCCATTCAGCATTAAATAAATGGCTTGTCTTTGAGAGTGCTGGTGATTCTGATGGGGCTTTTATGTGAAGGAATTACCACCACCACCACCATCACCACCACCAACAGAAAACAACATTTGCTCTATGCCAGGCACTATGCCAAGAAATTGAGATCCAGTGATTAAAAGATGAACTTTCTGACTCCAAGAAGTTGGTAGGCTAGTGAGGAAGATCAGCATGCTGAGCCTGCCTGGAAGAGCCCAGGGCGGCTTCATAGAGGAGGCGGCTTTTGGCTGAGACTGAAGAGGATGAGAGTTTTCCAGGCACATAGGGTGGGGAAGGGGTTACTGGCCAAAGGACAACACCTGCAAAGGTGTGGAGGTGTGAACAGAGCACTGCTGTGTTTGAGGACCTGCTTTCAGTATTGCTGGAGTGCCAAAGTGTTTGCCATTTGACGCCCCTCATTCGCGTTGCCTGTGTGGTTTGGATGTGCCAGCATTCCTTCCACCCTTGATTCACTTATTCTACCATCATTGATTGGCTACCCACCATATGCCATGCACTGTGCAGAACACTAGTGGTGCAGTGGTGAGGTGTAGACAGGGTGCCTGCCCTCATGGAACTTTCAGTCTAATGGGAGAGGAGGACAAGGGTGCAGCCTCTATCGGCAGCGTGCATAGTGAGTGCTGGGCAAGGAAGATGTATTAGTCTGTTCTCCTGCTGCTAATAAAGACATACCCAAGACTGAGTAATTTATAAAGGAAAGAGGTTTAATGGACTCATAGTTCCATGTGGCTGGGGAGGCCTCACAATCATGGAGGGTGAATGAGGAGCAAAATCGCTTCTTACATGGCAGCAGGCAAGAGAGCTTGTACAGGGGAACTCACCTTTATAAAACCATCAGATCTTGTGAGACTTATTCACTGTTACAGAACAGCATGGGAAAACCTGCCCTCACTCTTCAATTACCTCCCACTGGGTCCCTCCGCCGACATGTGGGGATTGTGGGAATACAAATTAAGATGAGATTTGGGTGGGGACATAGCCAAACCATATCAGGAGACCTGAACTAATGGAGGGCAAATTGGTTTCCTGGGGCTTCCGTAGCAAATTGCCACACACGTAGTGGCTTAAAGCAACGCTAATTTATTATTATATGGTTCTGGAAGTCAGAAGTTCAAAATCAGCCTCCCTTGGCCAAAATCAAAGGGTAAGCAGTACATTTTCCTTTGGGAAGCTTTAGGGGAGGATCCTTCCCTTGACTGTTCCAGCTTCTAGAGGGACCACATTCCTTGGCTCATGGGTGCGTCACTCCAACCTGTGCTTCCGTCCTCACATCCCTTCTCTCTCTGGCTGCCCTGCTTCTTCTTATAAGAACTCTTGTCATTATATTGAAGCCAACCATATAATCCAAGATCATTCCCCATCTCAACATTCTTTATTCTTATTATTATTTTGAGACTGAGTCTTGCTCTGTCACCCAGGCTGTCATGCAGTGGCGCGATCTTGGCTCACTGCAACGTCCACTTCCCAGGTTCAAGTGATTCTCCTGCCTCAGCCTCCTGAGTAGCTGGGACTACAGGTGTGTGCCACCATGCCCAGCTAATTTTTGTATTTTCAGTAGAGATGGGGTTTCACCCTGTTGGCCAGGATGGTCTCCATCTCTTGA
>CAUYQU010016295.1:0-19716 GCA_963574635.1 Cheracebus regulus
TTGACTTGGCTATGTGGGCTCTCTTTTGGTTCCATATGAAGTTTAAGGTGGTTTTTTCCAGTTCTGTGAAGAAGGTCATTGGTAGCTTGATGGGGATAGCATTGAATCTGTAAATTACTTTGGGTAGTATGGCCATTTTCACAATATTGATTCTTCCTAACCATGAACATGGAATGTTTCTCCATCTGTTTGTGTCCTCTACTGCCATTCACAATTGCTACAAAGAGAATACAATACCTAGGAGTACAACTAACAAGGAATGTAAAGGACCTCTTCAAGGAGAACTACAAACCACTGCTCAATGAAATAAGAGAGGACCTCAGTGAATATTTTACACTTAGAGCAGGTTTCAATTTGCACCAGCCACATTTCAAGAGCTCTATCTACAGTCATGTGTCTCACGGCTACCATAACAAACAACAAAGGTTTAGATACAGCATTTATCAGGTTCCTGCACTGCTCCAAACTGAAGCCAAAACAAAATTGTTTAATATAATTTCAACTTTTATATTCATACAGTACATGTGCAGGTGTTACATGAGTACACTGTGCAGACGCTGAGGTTTGAAGTAAAAATGATCCCATTAACCAAAACAAAGTTTTAAAAAATAGTAGAAAGAGTGAGTTTTAAAGAAACCCTTCCTTTCCTTTTTTAATTTTTCTGTGTGCTTACTTAAAGAATTCATTAATATAAGTCTTGCATCTTTCAAATAAAATGGTAAAATGATCATTTCAAAAACAGAAAAGTCCTACTGTGCATTGAAGTATCTGACAGAAAGAGCAAAACAGTAGCGCTGGCACAATATAGCAATGAGATCTGTCTGAAAAGCATCTATCCCAGCTATGTAAAACAATGGCATGTCATACATTTGTCCATCAAGAATGAAAGTGAAGCTATAATGAAAGACCCTAGAGACATTAAAAGATTAACAAGAAACTATCACAAACAACTCTGTGCCAATACATTCAACAAGTTAGATGAAATGGGAAAATCCCTTTAAAAACATCTTACCAAAACTGACTCAAAAAAATTAAAAATCTGAATAGTCCCATATCTGTTAAAGAAATCCAATTGTTGCCAGGCACAGTGGCTCACACCTGTAATCTCAGCACTTTGGGAAGTTGAGGCAGGCAGATCACTGGAGGTCAGAAGTTCGAGATCAGCCTGGCCAACATGGTGAAACCCCATCTCTACTAAAAATACAAAATTAGGTGTGGTGGCATGTGCCTGTAATCCCAACTACTGAGGAGGCTGAGGCAGGAGAATTGCTTGAACACGGGAGCCAGATGTTACAGTGAACCAAGATAGTGTCACCACACTCCAGCCTGGAAGACAGAACAAGACTCCATCTCAAAAAAACAAAGAAATTCACTGTGTTGGCCAGGCGTGGTGGTTCATGCCTGTAATCCCAGCACTTTGGGAGGCTAACGCGGGTGGATGACCTGTGATCAGGAGTTCAAGACAAGTCTAGCCAACATGGTGAAACCCTGTGTCTACTGAAAATACAAAAATTAGCCAGGCGTGGTGACATGTGCCTGTAATCGCAGCTACTCAGGAGGCAGAGGCAGGAGAATTGCTTGAATCTAGGAGGCAGAGGTTGCAGTGAGCCAAGATTGTGCCACTGCACTCCAGCCTGGGAAACAGTGTCTGTCTCAAAAAACAAAAAAAATTGAATTATCATCAAAAGACTTCCCACGAAGAAAACTCCAGACCCAGATGATTTCCCTGGTAAATTATATCAGGCAGTTGAAGAAGAATTAATAGCAATTATGCAAAAATTCTTTCAAACAACAGAGGAGGAGCAAATGCTTTCCAACGCATGTTATGAGGCTAACATAGCCCTAAAACTAAAACCTAATAAAGACATAACACAAGATGAAATGATACAGCAGCATCCCTTATGGATATATGTAAAAACTGCCAATAAAAATAGTCTCAAATCGAATCTAGCAATGCCTCAAGAGAGTAAGAATACACAAAAGTGTTTTTTATTCCAGAAACACACAACGACAGTTCAATATTAGAAAACTGGTCAATGTAATTCATCAACATTAAAAGAATAAAGGTAGAAATCATAAGATTATCTCATATGAATGTGCAAAAACCACTTGAATATTCATTCATGAAGAAAACTCAGCAAACTGGAAACAGAAAAACACTTCCTTAGCCTAATATAAAGCATCAGTGAAAATCTATACTTAAAAGTGAACTTGTAAACCCTTCCCTCCATGATATGAAATCAGGCAAGAATGTCCATTCTCACTAATTCTATTCAATATTGTAATAAAGGGCTTAGAGTCAATGCACTAGGGCAAGAAAAAGAAATTAAAGGCACAACAATTATAAAGAAAATCCAATTAAGAATTCTAGTGAGAGTTCTCAACAAAACAGGATTTACCTCATATATTTTAAAATATATTTATGTTTTCACTGAAAGTCAAAGTATCACTAATTTTACATGAAGAGGTTAAAGGAAAGATGCATGGATTTCACCACTGAAAGTAGAATGTGTCCTCTGAAGTGAGCCAATTTTTGAAATCATACAATAGGCCAAAAGAAAAATCTGACATCAATTTGCAGGTTATTACCAAATAAATTTCTACATTTTATACTCTGGGATCTCCCAAAAGGTTTTGTTCTTATCAACAATTATCTAACCCACAGCAATTTCTACATAGGATGTGCTTCTCATGCTAGGCCTCTAGAACAGAAAGTTCTCTTCAGACATACTCCAATGTGTCACTGAAAGTTCAGAGCCCCTAGTCATAGCACATTCCCAGACTCTGGAGCTAGGGTCTGATTCCAGATTAGCCCAAGGTCACTGTGAAAATATTCAAAGCCATCATATCCATCTGAAGGCATGGAGTCTTAAACAATTTCCTCCAAAAGCCTTACAAGTTCATAGAGCACAATGGAAACACATGTATAAACTAGGAGTGGAGGCAACTTACATTGAAACATTGTGGCTTCAATTTTCACACTTAACTTTAAGCAAATCTCTGGGCACAATTTACTACTAGAAGTATTAAAGCCAAAGGCCAAATTAAAAAAATTAATGTAGGGCTGGGTGCAGTGGCTCACGCCTGTATTCCCAGCACTTTGGGAGGCTGAAGTGGGTGGATCACAAGGTCAGGAGTTCGAGACCAGCCTGGCCAACATGGTAAAACCTCATCTCTACTGACAATACAAAAATTAGCCCGGGATGGTGGCATGTGCCTGTAAGTCCAGCTACTCAGGAGGCAGGAGACTCACTTGAACCCAGGAGGTGAAGGTTGCAGTGAACCTAGATTGCACCATTGTATTCCAGCCTGGGAGACAGAGCAAGACTCTGTCTCAGAAAAAAAAAAAAAATGTAGCCAAAAACATGAAAACCCTTGAGAAAAAAATGTCATGAGCTCAAACTGAAAAAATCATATGATCCACTGTACATTTCTCTGGAATGCATCCACTAGATAATCACTCAAGAAGGAGCAACAGAAAACTTCCTACTTTATTGAACTGTATGAAAAGCTTTTTATCTCAATATAATCATCTTGCAGTAGCATACAATATTTTTCTTAAAAGGAAAATGTACCATGTACTGCCACTATGGAGAACAATATCATGGCTCCTCAAAAAATTAAAAATAGAATTATGACATGATCCAGCAATTCCACTTCTGGGAATATACCCAAAAGAACTGAAAGCAAGGCCTCAAAGAGGTATTTGTACATCCATGTTCATAGAAACATTATTTACAATAGTCAAAAGGCAGAAGTAACCCAAGTCCCCATCAACGAATGAATGGATAAACAAAAAGTTATACACACACACGCACACTCACGCACAAAGGAATTATTATACAAGCTTAAAAACGAAGTAAATGCTGACTTATACTACAACATGGATGAAACTTGAGGATATATCATGCTAGGTAAAATAAACCAGTCACAAAGACCACATATTATATAGTTCCATTAAAGTGAAATGTCTGAAATAGGCAAAATCTAGAGAAAGCATAGGGCCCCAATCTATGAAAGTTGCTTAATGCCCTAATCTAAGAAAGCTGCTTAGGGCTGAAAGAGACAGAAGAGTAAGAGTGATAGCTAGGCCAGGCCCAGTGGCTCACTCCTGTAATCCCAGCACTTTGGGAAACCAAGGCAGGTGGATTACCTAAGGTCAGGAATTTGAGACCAGCCTGACCAATGTGGTGAAACCCTATCTCTACTAAAAATAAAAAAAAATGGCTGGGTGTGGTGGTAGGCACCTGTAAATCCAGCCATTTGGGAGGCTGAGGCAGGAGAATCACTTGAACCTGGAAGTCAGAGGTTGCAGTGAGCAGAGATCAAGCCACTGTACTTTAGCCTGGGCAACAAGAGCAAAACTACGTCTCAAGAAAAAAAAAAAAAAAAAGAAAAGTGATAGCTGAAGTCTATGGGATTTCTTTCTGAGGTGATGAAAATGCTCTAAAATTGACTGTGGTGAGAGTTGTACATATCTGTGAATTGACTAAAAACCACTGACTTACACACTTTAGGTAAATTGTATGGTATGTGAATTGTATCTCAAGAAAACTTTTGAAAAACTATATGAAGATTGCAAAAGGGATTGTAACAAATGACAGAAACAAATTAAAACTGTGTTCTCCTCAACTTAAGTTACATATACTATTTATTTTGCTTTTGACTGACTATAAATAGGATCTTCTTTGTCAGTTGTTTCTGCCAAGTATAAAACAGAAAAACTATGAAATAAAAATTGTTAATTAACTATAGGTATAAGTAAAGATATGTTATTGAAGGAGGTGGACAAGTCAACCTTGATTTTGAGAGAAATAATCACATTTTATAAGCAGTAGCTAATCCCAAATTGGCTTGGTCAATGGCACAGAACTCAGCAGAATCAATGTTAGTTCCTTTCATCCTGTTATACTCCCAAGTGACAAAGTCATTCCCAAGAACCTTCCTATTTTTGCCAATGTCCCATTACTCCAAGATTTAGAAAAACAAAAACAAAATCAGTGCCCTTACCATTCCAACCTGGTCAATGGTCTCTTGAACTCTATCCAAAAGGATAGAAATTATCTCAGGGTGAACAGCTGTGATGGTCCCTAAAAGCTCTCGACCAACCTTTGAAAAAGTCTCTCTGGTAGACAGGGTGACATAAGATACCTAAATGAGGGGCAGGGGGAAGAAGACGGCACTTTTAATACCAATTATCAGTCAAAAGACACTTACATAGTTTTTTCAAGCAAAACAGAGTCTTATATTGAGCTTTAGTTGACACTATCTTCCAAATAATGTTAAAACTTCACATAGGCAACTGTCTACTCTAAGGCTGAAAGGTGGTAGGAGAGGGAATATAAGAGAATGGCAACTTTTTATAACAATGACTTCAAGTGTGAATTCAGAAAGTATATCCCAAAGTTTGTCAGTAGCAATAAAACAGTTCCTGCAGTTTCAAAACTTTTCTAAATTTGAGGAAATCACTACAATGATGAAAATCAGAATGCATTTCATGGAAATGCTTATCTTCCCCTACAAAATAAGATCCCTAAACTACAAGATCTTCTAAAACATTAATGTTTACCAACTCCTTTTGAATTATGTCTTTCAAAGTATATGTTACAATCCATTAATGCCAATGGTATTTTTAAACACAAAGGAATAAACAGAAAAATAGCAGAGAGAATAAAATAGAAAAATGTAATAGTGCATCACAGGAAGAGTAAGTATTGCTTCAATTGTACATACACACACAGGATCATAATGTAATATAGAATGCAATTTTTATTGTGACTTCTGGTCAAAACACTGGAAACATTACTCAAGAGCATAAATATTTAGCAATAGATCTTGAGAATGTCACTTAATGTATGTGAAAATATGTCTTCTCTCCCCAGATTTTTCAGATCGTGACAATGGTCTGAATTCCAGATCCATCGATAGCTTAACTTTTTGCATAGTTATGAAGTATTGGTATAGGAACAGCTGAATAAAGTATTTGATCCTGGAAAGAACATCCAAGTTTGTCACTGTCAAACTGGATTATTAAGGGAAGATAATAAAACCCAAATAATCATCTTCCAACATAATTTTACTTGAGTATACTTGAATACTTTGGAGGAGATACTTTGTATGCAGAGCAACAGATCAATGACAGCCTAAAGTGTAAAATGTACAGGCCCATTTAAATATACAAAAAACTCCAATGAATGTTTTGGTAACCATTGTGGAGTAGTCCCAAGATGCTCAGGGGTCCAAATTTCACTCCCTTCCACCATCAAGGATGGCTCAGTGAAAAGGTAAAGAAAGCAAAGATCTCATCCCAGCCTGTAATTTCATATTACAGATGAGGGAAATGAAGCCTGGGGTGGTAAGTTATCTTTTTTGATGTGCGATGGCCAATTAATAGCAGAGTTAAAACTCAGGTATCCTAACTCCAGGTTCAATATTCTTCCCACCATCTCATTTCAAATGGCTTGGAAGCTAGGTTCCTGCTAGTAGAAGGAGTGGAAGAGTTTAGTTTAAGGGGTGGGACGAGGAAAACATACCACATAAAAACTTTATCAGCCTGTGCTATAGTGTCTCTTCCTTACTGAAACTGGTGAAACAAATTTCAAAAGATAATAAGTATTGGGGAATGGAATGGATATCATTCACATTTTCAATATTCCCTATAGCAAAATAATGTTCCACTGATTCTCTATCCCTTCTCAAAAGGGTAGACAGTAGCTAAATAATTCACAATTTGTAAAAGCAATCCCCCCAAAAAATCACTAGATGGACAATCCAAAAGAAAACATTTTTTAGCTGATTTATAAAACTTCACATTCTAACCTCATATATCTCCAGAACAATAATTTTTATGAAGTCTTCATCCACATTGGTTCTTCTGGCCTGAGCCATCTGAGCAAAAGTAGTCAGAAGGCAAATCTCTTCTGAGCTATTCATAGAAGAAAGACACTTCTCAAAGTTGGTAAAATGTTCTGGGTCTGCAAGTTCATACCAAGAAAATTAAAGTGGGGAAAGAATAAACGTATATCTTTAATTACTCTTCTAGAGAAAAAGATTTAGGAATATTTAGATACAAAAGGTCTTTCTTTGTTCCAAAATAGATTTCTACAGGCATCAGGAAGAAGGCTGGACCAGACGGCCTCTGAAATTCCAACAAACTCTAAACATAATGTAATCTCACAGGAGACATTTAACATCTCTAAGCTTCAGTTCCCACCTCTGTCTCAAAAGGTTATTTAATAAGATTAAATAGCATGTCACTGGTGACGTGCCTTGTTAACTGCAAAGTAGTGCTGCCGTCACTAGGCAGTCACCTTCAAAGGCAGTACTGCCAACTTCAAAGGCACCCTTGAAGCTACTTGGTAACCGTCAGACAAACAAAGACCTGACTAATGAAAACTAATACTAGAAAACTACTTGGCAAACAAGTCATTCCAAAAAAAGAGATTTGTTTATAAAGAAAAACTGGGGGCAAGAAATTAGTTATAACCGTAACTGAAATACTGATAAATGTCATAAACAATATAATAAAAGTGGTATGTTTTGCCTATGTGGTATGTTTTGCCTATATGGCAAAGGATGCTGTGTAAGCAATACTAAATTCTGCCACTAGGAGGCAATATTCACAAATATACATCACAGTAAACTAGATGTTGCAAAGTTCTACAGCGGAAAGGAAAAAAAGCCCATTTAAAAAATATATGTCCTCAGCCAGGCGCAGTGGCTCACACCTGTAATCCCAGCACTTTTGGAGGCCAAGGTAGGCAGATCATTTGAGTCAGGAGTTTGAGGCCAGTCTGGCCAACATGGTGAAGCCCCATCTCTACTAAAAATACAAAAATTAGCTGGCGTGGTGGCACATGGCTGTAGTCCCAGCTACTCAAGAGACTGATGCAAGAGAATCACTTGAACCTGGAAGGTGGAGGCTGAAGTGAGCCAAGATCACGCCACTGCACTCCTGTCTGGGCAACAGAGCAAGACTCCCTTTCAAAAAATAAATAAATTATATATATATATATGAGGGAACTTTTCACAGTAAGAAGGCAACAAGCCAAAAATCATTCTCACATTTACACATTGGAGAAACCAAGGTAGCTCACCAAATCTGCATTTTCAAAAAACTCTGGGACATTCACCAAACCAATTTTCATTTTCCATCTCCAAATTGGATTTATAGTGGAAATTATTATACACAGCATTCCCAGAATAATGAAAATTGCCATGACCATTCTAACTTACATTGTGAAAGGATATTTAAAAAGGGGGAAAAAAAAGAATTATCATTCAAACTTACAATGTTTAAGGTACAAATCAAGGAAAAGGCCTTATATTTTAAATAACTCTATAGGAAAAACAATGGGAAAGTGAAATAACACTCTAATTAGCTTTTAAAATATTAACCATAAGGACAAACAAGATCAACACATTTCTACATTTATCATCAAATTTGCTTATGGCTACACTTTACTAGTAGCCAGAATGTTGATCAGACTAGAAATAAACAAACAAGCAAAAAGAAGCCAAATTAAAACAGACCAGTTTTGAACAATCACTGCTGAGAAATCTGCTAGTTAGGAAATGTTAAAACTAGTTATAATTTGTTCCTTGGAAACTGATTTTAGGCTCATCCTACCCCCATTACCACAGATAAATAAGAATTGGTTGTGAATAATAAGTACTTCTGGCATTTATTAAATATAAAATGCTAGGAAGGTCAAATATGTTAGGAAGCCTTATTCTTCTACTAACAATAAAAATCAAGCCTCCTAAAAAAATTGGTATATAAAAGATTAAGCAAAAGATGAAAAAACAGCAAATTAGAGCAGGCGGATTAAAGTTTGCAAAGACTCCACTCTCAAGGTTAGAACGTAATAAGGCAAACGAAACTTCCCTACTGTGGCACAGTAACTCCTGTGTCAGGTGATACAGGCCCCAAGGGAGATAAAGATAAAAGTGCCATAGGAGCCTGGAGTCCAGACAGAAAACCCCAGCCCCAGAATCCAAAGCTCCAGGCTGAGGCAAGGCTGGTACTGCCACTTCAGGGTCTGGAATTATATCCACTACAGAGCTGAGCTGCTCGACACCAGCTCCATCTGCCACATGTGCTAACACGGAGCCTGGCAGATAGTAAGTCCTCAATGAAGGGAGATGAGTCCACAAAGGAGATCTACGCAGGACTCAAGTATACAAAGAAGTGCTGCTGACCATCCCAGGCACTTCCAAAGGAAATGTCTGTCTTCTGTGTTAGCTATTTCACCCACAGAAATAGCTGCCAGAGGACAGACAACGGCTGTGAGACTTCTCACCTAGCTCACTCTGTAAGCCCAGGTCCAACCATGGCAATGGTCTAACAGAAGCACTGCCCCCAGGACAGCGGAGAAGCATTTTACAAAGCAGAATATACGTAAAGGAGTCCACAGCTGCCATTAAAAAGGTAAAAAGAAAAACAGAGACAAAAGGGGATGCATGCAGAGCACCAGAAAAGGAAAAAAAAAAGAAAGAGAAGAATAAAGACATCAATCTAGAGAGACAGAAATAGAAGCCAGCGGCAGTGGCTCACATCCGCAATCCCAGCACTTTGGGAGGCCAAGACAGGCAAATCACTTGAGGTCAGGAGTTCAAGACCAGCCTGGCCAACATGGTGAAACCTTGTCTCTACTAAAACATAAAAATTAGCTGGATGTGGTGGTGCGTACCTGTAATCCCAGCTACTCAAGAGGCTGAGGCAGGAGAATCTCTTGAACCTGGGAGGCAGAGGTTGCAGTGAGCCAAGACTGTACCACTGTACTCCAGCCTGGGCAACAGAGCAAGACTCTTTGTAAAAAAAAAAAAAAAAAAAAAAAAGGAAATAAAAAAATAAATACTGAATGATTGCAGAAACTACTTTGCGAACAGCAAAGGCTCAATAATTTTTAAAGTGTATGGTTTAAGTGATACACATATTTTAAAATTTGGGAAACAGTCTTTACTTCCTGTTGTTAAGGAAAAAACATTTCAAAAATATAATTATCATTTGTTTTTGTTTTTGTTTTTAATCTTGTTAGTATTTCGGTATATTGTCTATCATTGTTTAATGTACGGGGTAACTTTTAGAAATCACTACAACATACATCCAATTAAATAGTGTTTTTCATTTTGAACATTATAATTTCATTACAAATAAATATCCTGGCCAGGCATGGTGGCTTACACCTGTAATCCCAGCTCTTTGAGAGACCAAGGTGGGCAGATCACCTGAGGTCAGGAGTTCAAGACCAGCCTGGGAACCATGATGAAACTCTGTCTCTAGTAAAAATACAAAAATCAGCCAGATGTGGTGGTGTGGACCTGTAAGCCCAGCTACTCAGGAGGCTCAGGCAGGAGAATCATTTGAACCCAGGAGGTGGAGGCTGCAGTGAGCCAAGAGCGTACCACTGCATTCCAGCCTGGGTGACAGAGTGAGACCGTCTCAAAAAAAAATTTTTTAAATAAATAAATATCCTGTAGTTTAGAGGTGGTATGATGCTAAAACTTAAGTTTTCACCACAATTAATTTTTAAAGTATACCTGTCCACATCTTTAGTTCATAAAAACAATACAACTTTAAAAAAAAAACAAAACAGCAATAAAAGAAAGATACTAGTGGAACGGCTGGGCACAAAGCCTTAACAAATATCTAGACAATTAATACATTTCTGTTAATACAACTGTCAACTAGAATAATTTCACACACACACATACAAAAAAGTGCTTCCTAAAAGTCAGAATATTGGGTTCACTGGTATATTGTTTGGGACTCATCAAATTTTTTCAGATATGCTAGTTGCTATTTAATATATCAAAACTGTGAAGCAGTCTCTTGAATTTCAAAATCATTACACTTGAGTACGTAGAGTAAAATTTTTTCTCTTAGTCCTTCTAAAAGTAAAAATTAAGCTATGAAGAGAGGCACACAGTGACAGGGAGAGCTGGACGCCGCCTGCTGGGAGGGGCTGTACCTTGGAGCTGCTGCTTGCACTGGGAGGGCTGCAGGGAGGAGGAGAGCTGCTGCAGGTTCTCGCTCTCCACCTGGTGCATGAGGTAGAAGAGCTTCCACAGCATTTGCACAGACAGCGTCCCGAAGGGCATCTCCGACATAAACAGCCAAATGCCAAGTCTGCATGTAAGCAGGGATCATTTTATGTATTAGTCAGCTTCATTACACTAAGAAAGTAGACAAACCATTGGCTCTCATGGAAAAAAAAGATTCTTAAATCACACTATGATTTTTCTAATATGCTTTAGTCATAAACACCTCAAGGATGGATAACATGAACAGCAAATATAAACCACTCAGCCTGTGCCAGGTACTGTTCTAACCACTACAATGTGTGCGTGTGTGTGTGTATACATATATGTACAATATCAACTCAATTCATCCTCACAAAAACCAAGACAATAATCATGGATATGGCCAGGCGTGGTGGCTCATGCCTGTAATCCCAGCACTTTAGGAGGCCAAGGCAAGCGGATCACTTGAGGTCAGGAGTTCACAACCAGCGTCAACATGATGAAACCCCGTCTCTACTAAAAATACAAAATTAGCCAAGCGTGGAAGCACATGCCTATAATCCTAGCTACTTGGGAGACTGAGGCAAGAGAACTGCGTGAACCTGGGAGGCAGAGGTTGCAGTGAGTCAAGATCGCATGACTGCACTGCAGCCTGGGCAACAAGAGCGAACCTCTGTCACAAATTATTATTATTATTATTATTATTATTATTATTATTATTATTATTATTGATATTAACCCCAACTCACACAGGCTACTAAGACATAGACAGTAGTGGGTGGCAGAGAGGCCAGCTGTGGATGCGTCTGAGCAAACATACAGGTACACATATGCACACAGACACATGTGCAGTGGGTGGGAGAAAAATTGAAATCCATCCAGTAACTCCTCTCTGAGCACTGAACCAAGTTCAAACTCCTCAGCCCACACTCAAAGGCTTCCACAGTATGGCTCTGGCCCATATTTCCAGCCACAGCCTCCTCTGCCTTCCTTCAGTTACCACTGCAATCCAACAAGCCTGGAGAGACCCCACACCTCCAGGCTGGCTCCTTCCATGGGTGAAGCACTCCTTGGACTTCCTCCTCTGCACTATTACAGAACTCTATCCATACCTGACTTTGGCATCATCAGTGATACTCATACTGTAGTGGCAGAAAAACCACCCAGAGACTTTGCAGAAAATGCAGATTCCCAAGCCTCACCTATAGAGACCCTGATTTTGTAGGTTACAGCTAGGGCACAAGAACTTGCACATTTTATAGTTACCCTTGGCAACTCGGACTCAACTGATTCTTAAACTACAATGTGAGAAACACCTCAAGGTACTGTAATTTACATATAACATTCTAGCCTAACAGCAATTTGAGAGCAGAAACCAGGTCTTGTTCATTTTTATATAAACCAGTTTATAACTAGAACCTTGTATTTTAATTATCTGCTATCTAAACCAGCATCTCAAAAACAATCAGCACTCAATAGATGCTTATTAAAATTGTATGTGAATGTCATCATAATTAAAAAAAAAAAAACTGGTAGCAGGATGGTGGTCATGAAAGTCAGAATCTGCTAAGGAATGGCCGGGCACAGTGGTTCATGCCTGTAATCACAACACTTTGGGAGGCCAAGGCAGATAGATCACTTGAGGTCAGGAGTTCGAGACTACCCTGGCCAACATAGTAAAGCACCATCTCTACTAAATATATAAAAATTAGCCAGGCATGGTGGTGCACGCCTGTAGTCCCAGCTACTCAGGAAGCTGAGGCAGGAGAATTGCTTGAATCCGGGAGGCAGAGGTTGCAGTGATCATGCCACTGCACTCCATCTTGGGGGACACAGTGAGACTCCATTTCAAAATAAAATCAAATCTGCTAAGGCATGTATAGCAACTTACCAACTGTTAAATTAAAATATATATATATATGAGGCACTCAAAGCTGTTGCCATATTTGAGGCATAACTACAAGTTATCCAATTACAAATTATCTAATTACAAATAAATCAAATTTAAGAAAGAAATGAATAGTGTATGCCTAATTCACATCTATGAACCTAAACAGGCAACTGGTAGTCAAACCCACATTGACCTGGACTCTGAAAACACCACCAGCTAGACTCCTGACCAAGAGATGAAGAAACTTCTCTAAGGTCAGGGGGGCCAGGTTTCTATCTTATAAATTAATTAACCTAACACTTCACATGGGACCTGACGCTGTTTTATAACCCCAAAACAATAAAGGGAAATTGTAGAGGACTTAAAAGTAATATCACAAACAGGGTATATTTCAGGCTATAAAATTCCCTATATGGCAGACATTCAGGGAAGTCTGGCATATGTACATATATATAAATATATACATATATAAATATATGAGGTGGGAGAGTCACTTGAACCCGGAATATGGAGGGTGCAGTGAGTTGAGACTGTGCTATCACACTCCAGCCTGGGCAACAGAGCAAGACTCCAGGTCAAAAAAATATATATATATATAGATATATATATATATGAATTTATATAATATATATATGAATTTATATAAAATATATATATATGAATTTATATAAAATATATATATGAATTTATAAAATATATATATATGAATTTATATAAAGTATATATATGAATTTATAAAATGTATATATGAATTTATATAAAATATATATATATATGAATTTATATAAAATATATATATGTATATATATGTACTTTTTTTTTTGAAACAGTCTTGCTCTGCTGTCCGGGTTGGAGTGCAGTGGTGCGATCTCAGCTCACTGCAACCTCCACCTCCCAAGTTCCAGTGACTCTCCTGTCTCAACCTCGTGAGTAGCTGGGACTACAGGAGTCTGCCACCATGCCTGGCTAATTTTTGTATTTTTAGTAGAGACGGGCTTTCACCATGTTGGCCAGGCTGGCCTCGGACTCCTGACCTCAGGTGACCCACCTGCCTCAGCCTCCCAAAGTGCTGGGATTACATGCATCAGCCACCCTGCCCAGCCATAGCTTATATTTTTGTTGTCTGTTTTTTAATATAGTTTCCTAAAATAAACTCAAGAACAATGGCCGTCAACATTTTTAAACAATTACCTTTGTGAATTATATACATAATGTGACAGGAAGGGTTCACAGCTCAATACAGAAGCCCTAGTAAGTAACTAGGATGAAAGCTTTGCCTCTTGCCTAAGCAAGGTCAAGAACAAGTGACAGGAGATAAAGAAGGAAGACTCTCCACACACCAGGCTGGCGTCAGTGGGCAGGTGCTACTGCACTGACGCCCTGACACCGTTCTCAGCAGGATTTGGTGCACCTCATGAGACCACCAAATTTATGACACCCGTGTAACAGGAGGAATCTAAAGATAAGGCTGGGCGTGGTGGCTCGCATCTGTAATTGCAGCACTTTGGGAGGCTGAGGCGGGCAGATCACTTGAGGTCAGGAATTTGAGACCAACCTAGCCAACATAGTAAAACCCTGTCCCTACTAAAAACACAAAAAATTAGCCGGGCATGGTGGCAAGCACCTGTAATCCCAGCAGCTCAGGAGACTGAGGTGAGAAAGTCGCTTCAACCCGGGACGTGGAGGTTGCAGTGAGCCAAAATCATGCTACTACACTCCAGCCTGGGAAACAAAGCGAGACTGTCTCAAAAAAAAAAAAAAAAAAGATAAATTTCTAAACCCAAGTTCTATTTAAGTTAAACTCACGTCTTCACAGTGTCTAAAAGGGGTTAACACTTAGCTAAGAACTCCTGATCTTTCTCTAAGTCTCTAGATTATTCTATTCCCCATATGAAATCACAGAACAACCTCCAGTTACATTTGAAAAGTTCTTTATGGTTTAAAATGTATTTCCTCGAATGACCACAATTCACCCTTATCACATATCCATGAGGTTAACGGAACAGTAGTTCCATTATCACCATCTGTGTTTTATCAGTGAAGAAAGTAAGGCCACAAATATTAAGTGACTTTTCCAGGGTAACAGTAAATGGCAGACCAAGACTCAAACTTACTACACAACACAGAATAAATTGGGGACTGAGGCTAAGAGTCACATGGCAAGAGGAAGTGTAGACAGCCAGCTCAGGAGACAGCCAAAGTTGGGTAGAGCCAGCAGTTTATAAGCCAAGCTGGGTGGGGATGGAGGCGGGCCTGCGTCTCCTAGTGAAGGGCATAATCCTGCAGCAGAACCCACTCCTCAACCTGGCCAGTGGCTCAGGGAAGGGAACACGGGGTGCATCACTGTGCCCCTGCCTATGCCTCAAAGAGGTCCTCGGCTGTAAACAGTGGCACAGAGAGCATGATCCAAAGACAGTATTTACAAAGCCAAGACAGAGGACCAAGAGCCATGACATTCCCAGACCTTAAAACCCTTACAGGAAGGCAGATTGAAAAATAAAATCAGCCAATCATTTGTACCACATGCTGCACACCTACTGCGTCTCACTGCAGGCACTGCAGGGGGAATGTAATAGAATCTATGCTTGTTTTCCCCTGTTCAAGGCTTTCCCAAAAGTTCAAGGTGGCAAAAAACTGAGACACCAGAATAGTGTTAACAGAACGAATTGAGAGGAAGATCACTTCCGTCAACAGGGGGATACTACAGGTCTGGAAACGAAGGCCCAAGAATTTGCCCTAGATAATAAGTGAAATACACCAAAAAACCTATTACAAAAGACCTACTTAAGCAGCTTTCACTCAAATATTCTTACTAGTGAGGAAGTTACTTCTCACTAAATATCACCATATGTCTTACCTTTTGGCCTTCAGCACATGTAGGACAGCCCTCAAAAACAGCTCATCAAATTCAACCTGTAGTTTCTCCACAGAGTAGGGCTGCTGGGCCACTCCTGAGCTCTGGTTATGGTTCACATACTGCGCCCAATGGTCACTTACATAACCAAGGGTCATCCTGAGCATGAGGAAAGATAATACAGTACTTTTTATTAGCTCAATAGCTGCACCTTTATATTACATTTACAACATTCATTTATTCAACACATATTTATTGAGCTCCTACTATCATCCAGATTCTGAAGATAATGAAATGGAAAAATTAAAATCCTACCTTCAGCCGGGTGCAGTGGCTCACACCTGTAATCCCAACACTTTGGGAGGCCCAGGCAGGCAGATCACAACATCAAGAGATTGAGACCAGCCTGGCCAACATGGTGAGACCCCATCTCTACTAAACATACAAAAATTAGCTGGGCGTGGTGGTGCATACCTGTAATCCCAGCTACTCAGGAGGCTGAGGCAGGAGAATCACTTGAACCTGGGAGATGGAGGTTGCAGTGAGCCCAGATGGCACCACTGCACTCCAGCCTGGGCGACAGAGTGAGACTCCCTCTCAAAAGGAAAAAAAAAAGAGGGACTTTGATAATGTCTGGAAAACAGTGAGGAGTCACAAGAGTTTCTATGAGAAGAGTGCCCACGTAGAAGGAACAGCCAATGCAAAAGCTCCGAGGGGTGTCAGGTATGTTTAGGGAACAGCAACGAGGCCAGTGGCAGCGTGCTGAGAGGGAGACTGGCTGGAGATGAAACAGAAAAGTGGCAGGAAACCAGATTGTGAAGGGCCCTGCCAGCCATGGTAAGGACCTCAGCTTTTTCCGAGTGCAGTGGGGAGCACAGTAGGGTCCTGGGCAGACAGTGACGGGGCTGACTCATGACTCATAAGGAACACAGGCTGTTTGAGAATACACTGAAGTGGGGAAAGGGTGGAAGAGGGCAGTGGGCAGTCAGAAGCAGGAAGATAAGTCAGGAGACTTAGGAAGGAAATGGGATGCCAGCAGAGAAGACGGGAAGACAGAGCTAGATTCTGGAGAGAGCATGTTTCATTGATTCAAAAGGATGCATGTCTTTCACACTAATTTCGCTGCAATTAGAACATTAGAATCCACCTTAATAATGATGATGTGATGCTATAATTTGGCAGCCTTTTCCCTATGTTAGTGGCACATAAAATATATCTTAAAAAATAATTGGGCCGGGCGCAGTGGCTCACGCTTGTAAAGCACTTTGGGAGGACAAGGTGGGTGGATCATGAGGTCAGGAGTTCAAGACCAGTCTGGCCAACACAGTGAAACCCCATCTCTAAAAAAAAAAAAAATTAAAATAAAAAAATACAAAATAATTTTAAAAAATTGGCGACATCTTAGATTTGATAAAAGATGGTATTTTGATGATGGAGATGACAAAATTTGCAGTTAGATTGTATGTGAGGTATAAAAGAAAGAAAAGCCACAGGTGCCACCAGGTGTTTTGGCCTGAGAAATTAGAATAGAATAGAGTTGCTACTTAATGAAACTAGGACAACTATGAGAGGAGTAGTTAGGGAGGTGGAGAGAGTGAGTTCACTTTAAGAACGTTAAATTAACAACATTATTAAGTCATCCAAGTGGAGGTGCTGAGTTGGTAGCTAAATATACAATGTGTTTATGAGAGAAGCATGCACTGGAAATATAACTCAGAACTGTAACAGTGTTCAGGTAATTGTAACAGTGTTTAAAGAAGAATGAATGACATCTCAAGAAGCTAGTGTAGACAAAGAGAAGAGATCCAGGGACTGAGCCCTAAGACACTCTAACATTAAGAAGTCTGAAAATGAGAATGAAATAACTAAGGAAGCAGAAAAGGAACTGTCAGTGAAAGGAAGGAGAAATCAGGAGAATGTGGTAACCTGGAAGGCAAGTAAAGAAAATGTTTTAAGGATAAAATGATCAGCTAACTATGAGAAAGGCTGCTATGTGAGCTACGTGAGAGATGCCAAGCAGGAGGAAGAGACCTAAAACTGGCCACTGGATCAGAAGCACAAGGCTCATTAGATTTTCATCTGTAGGAGCTGAGTAGCAGTGGGAGGAAAAGCAAGTTCAAGTGAGGATGGAGGAATAACATGGAAACTAATAGATTATCTGAAGAGAGGGAACTTATGGGAAATTGCTCTGCAATTAGAAGGTATGAGAAGAATCTGCACTAGATACATAGAAAAGTAAGCAGATGGAAAGAAAACGAAGAAAGAATAATCAGAATACACTACAGCTATATTTACACAATAATGCAAACAGTGATCTTAAGACAGTAATAATACCAATGTCCTTCCTATAGAGTTACTGAGAGAATAAAATAAGAAGTCACAGTCCTGGCATACAGCAAGCATGCAATCCTACATCATGTATGTGAGTTCATGAACAAATTTTATGTATGGCCTTATTTATTAAGCAGAATCAGAAAACAAATGTCTGGATGGACTTCTGTTAATAACAGGTCGAAGGGCTTTTAGCTTTTAACAAATTTCTCTCCAAGTCACCAGCCATCCTCCCTCCCACTATCTCATTCTCCTAACTCTACACTCAAGGCTTTCTCTAGACCTCAGAAGGGAATCCCAGGCCGGGCTCCCTGGCTCACACCTGTAATCCCAGCACTTTGGGAGGCCAAGGCGGGCGGATCACCTGAGGTCAGAAATTTGAGACCAGCCTGGCCAACATAATGAAACCCCAACTCTACTAAAACTACAAAAAATGAGCCGGGTGTGATGGCACATACCCGTAGTCCCTGCTACTTGGGAAGCTGAGGCAGGAGAATCACTTGAACCCCGGAGGCAGAGGCTGCATGAGCTGAGATCGCACCACTGCACTCCAGCCTGGGTGACAGACTGAGACTCCATCTCAAAAAAAAGGGACCCCCAGCCTTTTAGGGCATCCTATAATCACTTGACTGATTTATAAAGCAATGGATACATATCTAAAATAAATGAATTAGGCCAGGCATGGTGGCTAACATCTGCAATCCCAGCACTTTGGGAGGCCATGGTAAAGGGGTCACTTGAGCCCAGGAATTCGAGACCAGCCTGGGCAATGTGGTGAAACCCCATCTCTACTAAAAATACAAAAATTAGCCGGGTGTGGTAGCATGTGCCTGTAATTCCAGCTACTCAGGAGGCTGAGGCACGAGAATCACTTAAACCCAAGAGGCGCAGGTTGCAGTGAGCCGAGATCATGCCACTGCACTCCAGCCTGAGCAACAGAGCGAGACTCATCTCAAAAAAATTTTTAAAAATACAAACAACCCCATTCAAAAGTGGGCGAAGGATATGAACAGACACTTTACAAAAGAAGACATATATGAGGCCAACAAACATGAAAAAATGCTCATCATCACTGGTCATTAGAGAAATGCAAATCAAAACCACATTGAGATACCATCTCACACCAGTTAGAATGGTGATCATTAAAAAATCTGGAGACAACAGATGCTAGAGAGGATGTGGAGAAATAGGAACACTCTTACACAGTTGGTAGGAGTGTAAATTAATTCAAACATTGTGGAAGACAGTGTGGCGATTTCTCAAGGATCTGGAAATAGAAATTCCATTTGACCCAGCAATCCCATTACTGGGTATATACCCAAAGAACTACAAATCATTCTACTATAAAGACACATGCACACGTATGTTCATTGCAACCCTGTGTACAATACCAAAGACCTGGAACCAACCCAAATGCCCATCAATGATAGACTGGACAAAGAAAATGTGTTACATATACAACATGGAATACTATGCAGTCATAAAAAACGATGAGTTCATGTCCTTTGTAGGGACTTGGATGAATCTGGAAACCATCATTCTCAGCAAACTGACACAAGAACAGAAAGCCAAACACCACATGTTCTCACTCATAGGTGGGTGTTGAACAATGAGA
>CAUYQU010016298.1:0-18708 GCA_963574635.1 Cheracebus regulus
AAAATTAACAAGGATATCCAGGACTTGAACTCAGACCTGGAACAACAAGACTTAACAAATATTTACAGAACTCTCATCCCACAAATCCACCAAACATACATTTTTATAAGTATAACATTAAACCTATATTAAAAGTGACCACATGTTTGGAATTAAATCACTCCTCAGCAATTGCATAGCATTTCACGGGTTTAAATAAAATATTGGTTGGCTGCTTGTTTTTTTCATCCCCTATTCCTTCCTGTCTCCATTGTTAAGCACAATTATTGGCATAAAAGAGGTTTTTAATACCCAGTTTTAGACTGCATTCTGGCCTGGGCAATAGAACAAGAATCCCGTTCTCTCTCTCTCTTTCTCTTCCTCTTTCTCTCTTTCATTCTTTTTTTTCTTTCTTTTGCTCTTTCTTTCTTCCTCTCTTTTTCTTTCTTAAAATAAATAAATAAATAATGATGAACTTCTAAATAACTTATAGTTCAAAGAAATAATCATGAAAAGTCAAAAATATTATAATGGAATGACAAATACTACCTATCAAAAGTGTAGAATTCAAAGTAGAATGTAGAATTCAAAGTAGAATTTCAATAAAGAGAATATTGGAAACATTGTATGCCAATAAATTCAAAAACTTTGATAACATGAAGAATTCTTAATGAAAATATATCTGAATAGAAATCAAGATCAAGAAGAAATAGAAATCTTGTGTGGTCTTACAATCTTACAGAATTTTAATCAATAGTTGAAAAGCTTCCTACAAAGAAAACACCAGGAACATAGTTTTACCAACAAAATTTTACAAATTATTCAACAACCCAAAAAATCTAACTTTAGGGAAAATAAATTTGCAACAAATGCTTAGAAAATGTAATTTAATAAAAATATACCATTCACAATGGCACAAAATATGTAAAGTATAAAGATAATATTTATGAAGTATCTGAGAATAATTCTAATAGGTGCATAAGACTTTCAGAGAAAAAATTATTAATTTAACTGAAAGATATGAGGAGATACTCCTTGTTTGTGGCTTGGAAAACTCAACATTATTAAGATTTGATTTCCTTCAAATTTATCTGTAACTTTAATGCAACTCCAGTCAAAATCAATAGTTCTGTTTGTGTATGTGTGTCTTGGTGTGTAACCTAACAAGATGATTCTAAAATTTATATGGAAAAACAATTAAAGAATAATAAAGACATTCCTGATGAAAAATAATGAGGAGAACACAGTGTTATACCAAATGTCAATAATTAATAAATTCGTATATAATTAAATGATATAAAAGTTATTGGCACTTAGAAAAATTGATTGTACAGTCCAGGCATGGTGGCTCATGCCTGTAATCCCAGCAGTTTGGGAGGCCGAGGTGAGCAGATCACTTGAGGCCAGGAGTTTGAGACCAGCCTGGACAACATGGCAAAACCCTGTCTCTACTAAAAAAACACAAAAATTAGCTGGACATGGTGGCTCATGCCTATAATCTCAGCTATTTGAGAGGCTGAGGCTTGAGAATCACTTGAACCGGGGGAGGCAGAGGCTACAGTTAGCCAAGATCATGCTACTATGCTCCTGCCCCTGGGTGACAGAGCAAGACTCTGTATGGAAAAATGAAGAAGAAGGAGAAGGAGAAGGAGAGGGAGAGGGAGAGCCAGAGGGAGAAGGAGGAGAAAGAGAAGGAGGAGAAGGAGAATAGAAGAAGAAGAAGAGGAGGAGGAGGAGGAAGAAGAAGAAGGGGAAGCGGGGGGAGGAGGAAAAGGAAGAGGAAGAATAAGAATTGACTTTACAAATAAAATAGGGAGTCCAGCAAGAGGCTTACATATATATGGGAACTTGATTTATTACAGAGCTTGATATATGGCATTGAGCTAATTGCTTCTTTATTTATTTTAAATCAATATTAGTTAAAGACTTAAATGTGAAAACAAAACTGCACAATGTGTAAAAGAGAATATCTAATAGAGAATACCCTTATCATCTTTCAACAGGAAAAAGTGTGTTAAGCCCTTGCAAAAACCAAGCAAATCATAAGGGAAAAGATTATAATTAAAGATAAACTTCTGATTAGTAAAATGACACCATAAAAAAATCACAAACTGGGAGACAGTATTTGTAGCTTTGGTAGCTGACAAAAGATTTCTACCCTGAATATGTAAAGATTTTCTGTAAATCAATGAGAAAAAGACCAAGCACATAGTAAGAAAAGAATAGACAAAAGAGTTGAACAGACGCTTCACAGGAGAAGAAATGTGAATGGTTAATAAACATATGAAAAGTGTCCAACCTCATTAGTAATCAGGAAACACAAGTTCAAACCACAATGGAGAACCCTTTATGACTTCTTTCTTTTTTTTTTTTCTGTGAGACAGAGTCTCACTCTGTTGCCCAGGTTGGAGTGCAGTGGCATGATCTCAGCTCACTGCAACCTCCGCCTCCCAGGTTCAAGTGATTCTCCTGCCTCAGCCTCTGAGTAGCTGGGATTACAGGCCTGTGCCACCATGTCTAGCTAAGTTTTTTTATTTTTAGTAGAGACGGGGTTTTGCCATGTTGGCCAGGCTGGTCTTGAACTCCTGACCTCAGGTGATCCACAAAGGGTGTAGTGGCTCATGTCTGTAATCTCAGCCTAAAAATGTGTTTAGATTACTGGATTGCGCCACCACACCCAGCCCTTTCACAATTTGTTGACTGAAACAAGCAATTGAAAAAAACTAACTTAACCATGGTCAAGAATAGTGTTAGTTACTCCAAGTAACCATTATTGGAACCTACAGTTTGGCATTATCCAGTAAAATCAAAGATACACATACTGACACACTGTCTACTCCTAAGTATATACACTAATTTAGAGAAATTCTTGTATCTGTGTCTAGGGGCTATGTATGAGAATCTTCATAGTGACACAATTTGTAATAGCAAACAAACAAAAGGAAACAAACTATATGTTCTTCATGGGGAGAGTGGATTAGAAAATTGAATTATGGCCAGGTGTGGTGCTCACACCTGTAATCCCAGCACTTTGGGAGGTCAAGGCTGGCAGATCACCTGAGGTCAGAAGTTCGAGACCAGCCTGGTCAACATGGCAAATCCCCATCTCTCCTAAAAATACAAAAATACATGGTGGCATGCACCTGTAATCTCAGCTGCTTTGAAGGCTGAAGCAGGAGAATTGCTTGAACACGGGAAGCAGTGGTTGCAGTGAGCCGAGATCATGCCACTGCACTCCAGCCTGGGTGACAGAGCAAGACTCTGTAAAAAAGAAAATGAAAAAAAAAGTGTCTGATTTTTTTTTAAGCAAAGTATATTTTAGGAAACTCTGTAAGTGAAAACGAAGGTCTTTGCTATGTTTCTTTTCATATCAACACTTACAGACGGAGGACCACACCTTATTAAAATGGGAAATTGGATGTGAAAGCTGTCCCTTCCCTCTGTCTCTCTTGCCATTGTGTCCCACCCTCCCCTCTCCAGTTAACTGCAGCTGAACGTGTTTACCAAACTTGACTTCTCAAGAAAGTGCAATGAGAGTGTTCTGGGTCATGAACGGGTTACCTCCTGGCCCGAAGAAGAAAAAAGAGGAAAAAGAAAAGGCCATCATTGCAGAGGCTGCCGCTGATACTCTCCGGCTACAGTTACCCACTCCATCAGCCATGGTGACATCTGACGAACTATTAGCCTGGCCCACATGGCTGGAAGAGCGACATCTCAGGTCAAGGTGAGTCAAGCCTGCCATCTGGTCCTGGCTCCAGGCTCCTGCACTGATGACTTCAAAATGGTACTTCCAGGAAAGTTGTCTTTGCATTTCTGCACCCCAAATGAGAGAACACTCACGTAGACTCACTCCATATGTCTCCAAATCCAGAACCATCATGATACTAGGAGGCAATCATAAAGAGGCAAAAAGATTTCATAAACTGTAAAGGGCCTTCAACTTAAGGTATATTCTCTGAGAGGTCGATAGTGTCCACCTATATTCTAGGTAAAGAATTTGAGCCATGGAGGTGAAGAGGCAGGAAAGCTGAGTAACTTCCAAAAGTTACCACATGGAGAAGATCAGGATAAGAGAGCAGAGTCCTGACTTGTCCTGAAAACACATGGTCACTTTGCTTCCCACTAAATGATACCAGAGTTCTGGAGAGAAACTCAGCAAGAGTAATTTTGGTGGAAGAGAAATAGTTTATCTTCAGAAGAAGAAATGGAGTAGCCTTGATCATTTAGTCTGTGCTACAGTGGGTGAGGCAACGGAAATGTACTATTACATCAACAGAGTCAGGATGTCAAAACTGCTGCATATCTCCAGGGACGGAGCAGGAGGAGGGAAGGTCCAGATATTGGTGTGGTACATACGTTAAAACGGCATGAAGCATACTGTAATATAAAACTGCCAGCGCTGTGAAGCATTGCATTATTTTGATGAGACCAGGAAATGTGCAGATTAAGGATCGTTTTGCAATAGAGTATTTTTAAATCTCTATAATTTTCACAGCCAGGAAAGTTAATTTATTTTGCATAGAACTATTTTGAAGTTAGAGATAGCCCACCAAGGAGCAGTCTGTCTTGGAGAAATGGGATGCAGGGACTCTGAAATAATAGGAGCAGAAAATGAAGATGCTGAAATGAAGAATTGTGGTTTCACTGTCTTGATTATCTATAAGCAGTCGAGTTAAGCACACACACTTTGCACTGAGGCTTCCTAGGTTTAAATTTCTGCTACTTACTAGCTGAGTAGCTTTAGGCAAATCATGTCTCAGTTTTCTCATCTGTAAAAAGAGTTCTGCTGGGCACTGTGGCTCATGCCTGTAATCCCAGCACTTTGGGAGGCTAAGGCGGGTAGATCACCTGAGGTCGGGGGTTCGAGAACAGCCTGACCATCATGGAGAAACCCCGTCTCTACTAAAAATATAAAATTAGCCAGGCGTAGTGGTGCATGCTTGTAATCCCAGTACTCAGGAGGCTGAGGCAGGAGAATTGTTTGAACCTGGGAGGTGGAGGTTGCAGTGAACTGTGATTGTGCCATTGCACTCCAGCCTGGGCAACAAGAGTGAAACTCCATCTCAAAAAAAAAAAAAAAAGAGATTATAATAGGATCAACCTCATAGTTGATCTCATAGCTCATAGTTTTATAAGCATCAACTGATTAACATATATAAAACACAAAAAATTGCCTATCATGTAGTAAGTGCTTCATAGTCATCAGTTATTGCTATCAATAAAGTTTTCAAGAAATGGAATTTTATTTTTTAAGAGGTCATCCAGTCTCTCCTAGTTTACTCTGTTTGGATTTGGTTTCCTCGTTGGCTTCATTACCATTTAGGTTTTTGAAAAAGATAATTGCTTGACTACACAAAGTCTTCAGGTTCCTGATATTTTTCCGGGATAAAGCCATGTAATATTAGGTTGATGCAAAAGTAATTGCGGTTTTTGTCATTGAGATTATCCCCTAAATAATTACCGGATCCGTATTCAATTAATGAATAGAAATTCTGTTTGAGAATTGAAATGTTATGATCAGACATTTATTCGACTTTTTCAGGGAAAAAGATGTGAATTTTATTTGCTTAAAACAAGACAAAAAAACAAAACAAAACCCACATCCAGCCAACTTGGTTTAATCAGCTGTTTGCCTCCAGGCACTCAGCCGGCCTCTGTCTGAGGTGTCAGAGAAGTGGGCCCTGAAGTGGCTGAGAGGAAAGAAGAGCCTCCATCGGATTACAGATCAGACAGAAACACCCCCAGCCCCTCATCTTCTCCTTCGCTGGGAGACACACACAAAGCTCTTTATTTATTTTATACTTAAAATGTCAAAGGCGCCTGGGGGTGGGCCTCTGGCCTAGGGATTGGCAGACCACACTCCTGGGCTGACATAATGAAAGTCCACCATGTGGCTGCGTGATTCACACAGCGTGTGCATGTCACCAGCAGCCGATGGGTCTTGGCAGGGAGCCTCCTACTGGCTTGGGAACAAATAGGACTTGCATGTCCTCGAGTAGCAGGGAGACCGTGATGGAGAACCGCCTGGATGTCCGCACACTGTGCGAGCGCAAAGGCAGCAAACACCCACACGCCAAGCTATTCACAGTGATGACTAAGTACAGCCCAGCAGCAAGGGACTCTGTAGGAAAAGCAGTTGGCAGCAGGATTCTACTAGTCCTGCCTGGTCTTAGGGAGAACAAACCCAAAACACTTCTGGAAAGAAAAGATAGCACATTTAATTTTTTGTTGACCTACCTCTTGACACGGCTTCTAAGCGCCTCACAGTGTGTACAAAGAGGCCTTGGTGTAGCTAGCCTTCAGAGCCAAACAGACTTGATTAGAAAACCAGACCTTCTTCTATTCATTCTATAACTTGCCGTTTTAAGGCCCTTAAACTTAAAACTGAAATTCTGAATTTGAGAATCAAGAACTAGATTTCACCCAGCTGAGTTGGAAAATGAGTGCAGTTTTAGACTTTCAGGATTCTATGCTGCCTGGAAGAGTTCTGTGACTGAGTAAAATGCAGCTCAGTCACTGAGCAAATGTGCTCAGAGCGCCAATCACCTGGCTTAGGGGATGACTGTTGTTTTTGAACCACTACTTACTTTCTTTGGTAGCTCGTCAAGCGGAAGGACTCTCATTTTCACCTTTCTCTAATAAGGAGGATGGCGATCTGAGACTTAGTGTTAATTCTATTCTTTGCTTTTAGCTAATGAAGGAATATTTGCCAGTAGAGAGCTAACAATGTGATACGGGAAATTTTTTTTTTTAAGTGAGTAAATCAAAATAGCCAACTGAAACATATTAGCTTTTGCACACTCTATGACTGGCAAAAAATAATTGTTTGTTTCCTGCTCTTTCCTTAATGCTTGGCTTTAATAGCTAACTTGGAAGTTTAATTCATTGAATAAGATACGCTGTATCTGTAAACTCCTCAATGGTACTTAATCACTTACTGAGTATCCCTTGTATATATGTTTGGTATTTGGAAGGTTACCAGAGAAACAAAAAGAGATATTTTCAACTCACAAAAACAACTTCATTTGAGAAGTAAACATAATTATATAATTCAACGTGTAAAAAATTCCAAAGCAACATTCTGACCCACAGGATGAGTTTACTTAAATTTAGGAAAGTTGGAGAATTCATTCCATCCTTCCTACTATTTAGAAGAAAAGATATTTGTTATTAGATCTTGACAAAGAAAATGAAACTGGGTTGATGATCTCACTTTTTTTTTTTTTTGAGATGAAGTCCACTTTGTGGCCAAGGCTGAAGTGCAGTGGCACCATCTCAGCTCACTGCAACCTCGGCCTCCCAGGTTCAAGTGATTCTCCTGCCTCAGCCTCCCAAGTAGTTGGGATGACAGGTGTGCACCACCACACTAAGCTAATTTTTGTATGTTTAGTAGAAACGGGGTTTCGCCATGTCGGCCAGGGTGGTCTTGAACTCCTGACCTCAAATGATCCACCCACCTCGGCCTCCCAAAGTGCTAGGATTATAGGCATGAGCCACCACGCCTGGCCTATTATCTCACTTTTATAAGATTACAGTAAGGAAGGTAGCAAGGAATATGGTTCCCATTTGAAGATAATGTCAAAAGTTCAGTGATTTATCAAAGTTCACACAGCAACTTGCAAGAATTATGTGCCAGGAGTTAGACGTAAACTTTTAAGGCTACTATGGTTTTACATGAGACCACTCTGTGTCCTGCTTTTTGTGGGGAAGAAACTGATCATCATACTGACAAACAGGAATTATTATTTTAGCAGAATGCTGATTCTATGACAGAAATGTATATTGTAGTGTATTTAAAGGCACGACTATTGGGTTGATTCTCAAATTTTAAAACACTGAAACAGCCACTGCTGTATGTTTCCTGGGAAAAAGTATCTTAATTTTGACCTTATTCAAGCTACAGTATAATTCCAGAGGGACCAATGAAGGGGAAGAAAAGAACCGATGAGGTCTAAGTGGTGATTGCATTTATAGATTAATCCTGACAGGAAGCAAATACGTCTTCTCCCCAGGAGGCCCCAGTGTAGTCAACTGAGAAGTGGGGTCATTATTTATAAGAACAGTGGACTTTTCCCATTACAACACACATTTTAATTACTTTTAAGTGAAAGATGATTTTTGCTGGTAGGAAACTTAAAAAGTAAATAAGTGTTGTTAGTCTTTCAATGTTTGCTATGTGTGCAATCTTCTATTCTTAACACTGTCTCATACAGCAATTTGTCTTACCCTGAAATCGTAATGGGAAGATAGTATATACTTAAGAAAGCATTTCACATGCCAA
Organism: Cheracebus regulus; assembly: GCA_963574635.1. Taxonomy (NCBI): domain Eukaryota; kingdom Metazoa; phylum Chordata; class Mammalia; order Primates; family Pitheciidae; genus Cheracebus; species Cheracebus regulus. Next base: position 8,261 of record CAUYQU010016298.1, read on the forward strand.
GTCCTGCAATGCCCCACGTGGGGAAAGAATGGGCCCAGTGACTGGTTGGCAGCATGGTCCCAGAGCAATTTCATTTCCATCTGTTTTATATGATGGCCATCCACATAAAATTTCATTGAAGCCAATAAGTTTGGAAAACACTTATCCAAATGAATCAATGAAGATGGAGTAGGAGCATAATGATGGTGTGATTTTTATTCTTCAACAAAGTGACACATTCTCATTGTAAAAGTTACTACCACATATCACAAAACTTGTCAACCATATAAATCCATGATGAAAGTCATTAAGAGTCCTCATGGAACTGTTTTATTATGGAAGCAAAACAACTGATTTGTAATATGAGACTCAAATAATCAATTTCCTTTTTTAAAAATCAAAGCCCCATGATTTCTGACTGATAATATATAATAAATGATGTTAAGGAATTGGTGTTTTTTTTAAGGTTAGATAAAAGTGGTGTGGTTATATTTAAAAATAGTTCATATCAATCCCAGTACTTTGGGAGGCCGAGGCGGGCAGATCACTTGAGGTCAGGAGTTCGAGACCAGCCTGGCCAACATGGCAAAACCCCATCTCTACTAAAAACACAGAAATTAGCCAGGTGTGGTGGCTGGCGCCTGTAATCTCAGCTACTCAGGAGGCTGAGGCAGAAGAATCACTTGAACCCAGGAGGCAGAGGTTGCAAGTGAGCTGAGATCACACCATTGCATCGCACTAACCCAGGCGACAAGAGTGAAACTCTGTCTCAAAAAAAAAAAAAACAAACAAAAAGAGTTCATATCTTTTTGGGATACATTCTGTAATATTTAGAAATGAAGTTATATGAAGTCTGAGATTCATTTCAAGAGAATTTGGGGCATGGGGTGGAAAGAAATGAAGGATGTAAATTATTCAAGATTGGCTGTGAACTGTTACATGCTGAAGCTACATAGGAGTACATGAAGTTTTTTAATGGCTCCTCTGCTTTTGTAACAACATATTTGAAATTTTTAATTATAAAAATTTTAAGGAATTCTGTTTTGAGGACCACAACAAACAGGAATGGTCTTGATGAATTTTGAGAGGCAGCAAGAGATCATTCTGAAATTATTTTAAATCTCCTCTTCCCAGGTTTAGAAAACCAACAAAATTGGGCTGCGGCCTCCCTAATATGACCACTAATCTGCAAAATGAAGCTACTACTTTATTCAGTTCTGTAATTAAGTCCAGATTATGCATATTTGGAGTATCTGCTTAATGTGTTACCAACAACATATGGTAGTTTTAATCAGGGCCTCATTCTACCTACATCCACGTCATGTAATACTTCTAGGTTACTGTGCCTCATTGTCCTGTTAGCGTGTGCTTAGAAATCACAGCCGAACTTTAATATTATCTTAAGCAAAATACAAACAAAAAGTTAAATGTGGTGCAAAAATAATCATACCATATACTTCAAAGCCATTAGCATGGGTAAATGAGCATTGTCTATAAAAACACGAGACGCACGCCCCCTATTAACACTGTCTTGGGAAATCAGAGGCTACAGCTGTGAATGAGCATAGCCGCCTTGCCTGCTTTTAGTAAAACCGACACACTTCTATTATTCTACTTTCTACAGAATTAAAAAGTTAAACAACTGACAACAAAAATTCTAAACTGTGGGAAAGAAAATCTCCAACTTCACTGATCTTTAAACATTTTTTAAATACGAAAAAGTAGTCTGGTGGGTTGAATGCTTAGAAGTTTTGAACTAACTCACATTTTAAATCCATAATTTGCTGTCACAGGTACCACCAAAAGCAAGGTGGAGAGGGAAAATTCCTTTTGGTTACTTTCTGTATGTTAGGTGCTATACTATGCACCTCAGACACAAAACCTTATGATACAGGCTTTATGATCCCCACTCTAGAAAAGAGAAAGTTGAGGGTCATGGAGGTTAAGTAACTTGCCCAAGGTCACATGCTAAAAAAGGTGTATATTCAGAATTTGCAAAAGATTTTGACCCCATGAGTGCTTTTAAAACCATTTGCCTTCCAGCGCACTGATACAGTCCTGAATATTTCAAAATGTATTAATCCACTGAAAGATAGAATTAACCCGAGTCCTTTTTAATGCTCTTAGACTTCCAATAAGATAATTCTATAAATTATTTTCTATGTGTATATCACATATGTCTTCCAATTTACTGATGAATCAATTTCTACCTAGCCTGATCCAAATCAAGTTAATTAAACTCCATACTTTTCTCTAACTATAATAGAAAGAGACAACTAAAAAGTCAGAAGTCTAATTCAACTGGTCAGTCCTACTATTTTCACATTGGAAAGATAAGTGCTTACAATTGAGCTCTCCCTAGACTTCCACTCACAGCAATTCAGGCTGGAAGGGGCTCTCCTGTCGCACTCTGTCTTCTCCAAGTTCGAGGGAGATTTGTCTAGTAACAGATAATTAAAGACATGGCAGTGCTACTTGCTAGGATTTCACTCTTTCTCTTTCACCTCTTATAAAAGAAGAAACTTCAGTTTAAAGATTAGATTTTCCCCCCTTTTCTAAAGCTGGGTATACCAACTGGCATCGGCTGTATTAAAATCAGGAGAAACCTCAATCAAAAAGCCTCTCTCGGAAGGCAGGCTTTCTTGTTAATATGCACCAACATGAAAGGCTTTCTTTTCATCCTATACAACTACAGTGTGTGTAAATTGCAGGGGGCTCATTGGCATAAATCTCGCCTGCGACCTCTGAGGTAAACTGGATTTACATTACTTTCTGACAAGAATTAAATGAAGGCCTTGTGGATATATGAACAGCCTTCTAGGCTGCAACAGATGGGCATGAATGTGCTCCCTAGGAAAACTATCAGTGACATCTGTGTCCTCCAAATTCTGGTGGTCTCAGCCAATTAACGGGGGTGGGGGGTGGGTTGGGAGGCCACAGCACAGCCCCCAGCCAAAACCTAGGCAGAAGTGTTTGTGTTTGGAGATGGGATCAGGCTGGCCTGCAGCAGCGAGGTTAGCACTTTATTGTTATCATTCAAATGGAGAATGTGGCTTACAAGCTATTTGTATACCACAGTGAGGATAATATGATTTTTCTCATTTGACCGGAGGAGATGGCCCTCTCTTGCAGCTGATATCATATTTCAGTGCAATCTCTTTGAGACGGGTATTTACTTTTGTCTCTTCTGAGGCAGGCTGAGGGTGTTGCTGTCTGCCAGTTTCTGTAGTGCATTCACGAGTCACAAAGCAGGTGAACTCTAAGACGACACAGAGCTCTTTCCCCTAAACATTCTTCTTCAAAATCTACTTTTTTCTTTCTTCAAAATGGCATTTTCTGATTTCACCAGAAATAAAATAAAATCAGAATCAAGGTTTCCTGGTTAAAACAAAGTCAAGAGAAATGACATCAGATATCTTGAATGAAGTGGTGGCAGAATATTTCAAAGGATATGATGAACCATGAATCCCACTGTCTGAATTGACCAGATTCTCAGCATGTCAGTCCCCCTGTGTTCAATGTGCAGACAGAAGGAAAACTGGAGAAACCAGAGCAGAAGATAAGATTCCTCACTGGCACCTCTCCTTTGCTGTAATCTCTTGGCCCACTTGCTTGGACTGTGTGGGGCAGGAGACCAGGACTGGGGAGCTGAAGGGTTGAAAGGGGAGAGGAAAACTAACATTTACTTTTTCTGTACCAGGAGGAATCAGGAGAGGTGTATGCAGGGATTCCAGCTCCCATATATTCAGGGCCCCAGCAGTAAGAGCAGAGGCTTTGGGTCTAAAGTACCCAAGTCTGAATTCTGGCTGTAACATTTACTGGAATACCAGAGAATGGGCAAGTTACTTAACATCTTTGTGCCTCACTCGCTTATCTGTAAAACTGAGCTAACAGTTGTATCTACCTCTTAGTAAGGATAAAATTACATGCCATGTAGAAAATGCTCTGACATTGCTGTGAGGACTGTTTTCATCCAGAGTTTACTGTGGATTGAAGGCCCACAGATGGAATCCCAGACTGCTAAATTAGTTTGGCAAAATGAAAGGTATTGTGTTATACTAGCTTTTAAAAATTCAGAAAAGTGATTTTTCAAAAGATTCTCATTGCTTTTAGGAGCCTAAGGTCATGCTTTAAAATTACATATTTTCTTTAATGTATAGGATTTTGAAATTCTTTGCTAAAATGAACTTAGTAAATATCAAAAGCATCTAGATCATTCTAAATGATAAAATACACTATCAAGAGGCAAGTAACACAACATTTAGACCAAAAAACTGAAATTAAGGTGTTTATTTTCACCTCCTTTTCCTAATTGCAGGAGTAGAAATGAGTTGTTTGGTCTGTCCTAAGTTGGTTATTATATGTGAAATTTTAGGAGACAATGGTTAATCATGATAGTTTGGATGTAAACTGTTTGTCGTAGGTGTCTTTTAAAACATCTTTGTCGTGAGTGTTGTTTAAAACATAGTAATCCCACACAACCATTGTGTACAACAGCAACAACAATGAAAGGAAGACAAGTGGGCCTTCTAAACAAGCGACCCGCTGTCTAAGCCGTAAATGCTCCTCTTGCTATGTTTTTAAAGTACATGTTCATATAGGAATTCTTATTCTCTTCTGCTCTGTATGATTTTTCAAGTGATCCAGTTCTAAGAACTTTGGCAAGCTGAGCTTCAGCACAAGGTAAGCTTGCTTCTACAGAAAGTCACATCGTTGGTCAACAAAGAAGTCACTTGCTCTTTCTCTACAGAACTGCCGTGCCTGCTGGAGAAACCTGTGGCCTCAAAGGTGAGGGTGAAAGCAACTGTAGGCACAATTTTTGTACAAACTGTGAACAAGTTCAATCTTTATTATGCTGTGATACCAAATGTAATTTTGTCTTATTCTCTTGGCACCAATATCATTATGTTGAGCAGTAAATAGCAGAGAAGCCTTTGTCCACACAGCGATTCAGAAAAGAATCGACACTAAACAAAAGCACCTGTTGTTTCATTCTTGTGATGACCTCAGAAGTGACCAGTTGGCTGCATTTACCCCACACTCCTCCTTAGGGTTTTTCCAACACTACCGTCTCACACATCATTATTGGACGTAAAAGGAGAATAATTGAGGAGAAGATCAATAAATTTAAAAGCTCTTTAAAAAAAGACATAATGAATTTGGTACAGCACATATTTTTAGATCAAAGATGCCTTTGAAGTGACAAAACCCTAATCCATAAACTACTGAAGCACTTCCTTTCTCTCCCAAACTGCTTGTTGTCAAATAAAATGGAAGTTAAGGAAATTATCTTTATCTGAAAATGGCCAAAAGAAGCCATCACCTAATGACAGCCTTGTCACAAGCGACAATTGGGGAAATTGTCAGGAAGGCAAGGCCTAACAAGCAGCAGAGTGGGCTTGCTGTTTGCACTAATCTGGCCATACAGCCCCCACACACAATCCCAGTCAGCTTGCTGTGTGAAACAGCTAAGGCTTTGTCAGCGTTAACAGGGACTGGAAAGAACACGCTTTCATGAATATGTATTACCATCCCTCTATGTCTACAGAGACAAACCCTTCAAAACTGAGATATAAAAACACACACACACACACAGACAAACACACCTCCGACCAACAAAACCAAGAGAACCTAAGCTACTTGGTTGAGTGTAGTGAAATGCTGGGAACTAAGCACCGGGTCCATGTGTTTGCTGGGATCTTTATTTTTCAGCAATGGAGATAAAATCTTTAGGGGACTTTCAATCTTTGGGAACCACGTGCGTAAATTCAGAGATACGATACATCGTTACGTGGATTGCAAATCACACATCTTACAGTGAATTCGCTTTCCTAATACCAAATGTGTTCTGAAATTCTAATACTAAAATGAAAATAACTTTGATATCTTAACTAAGTGCATGTGCAGTTTTAAGAAACTGATAAATCTCATACTGACTTCCTATGAAGTAGAAAAAGCACCATGTGGAAAATTATGAAGTTGTAGCATTTCCCAACATTGAGCAGAAGGACACTGAACAAGCAAAAAGTGGAAATCACAAATAAGAAATCTTAAGGTGAAAAAGGTGGAGGGGGGGAATCTACTCTGTAAGCTCTTTGTAATCTTAATAATAATGTTTGTTTAAGGAAATCCATAGTATGTGTATTTTTTCTTCAAAGATAAATTATTTTACATCCACCCCTGGGCATAGATCTAGTAAGATATTTTTGAATGACTGAAATTAGTTTTTCTGCTAACATTGAAATTTATTTTAATGTAAATATGTATGCGTGTGCATTTAACTTCACTTTTTTTTTTAGAAGTGGATACATAGGACAGAAAATATAAAGTTATTTCTTTTTACTTTTTTTTTCTGATATGATAAAGTTTGGTTTCCCACTGTACAAGAGACAAAGCTCAGTTTTGAAGGTTTTTCTATATTATGCAATGTTTGCCATAGACATTTACATTTCATTAGCATATTCTGCTCTACATGAAATCCAGCGCTGAATGCTCCCAGTGGCGCTAAAGCTAATCCTCTTTAAAGAGCTACAGGGTATATTACATGTGGCCACAGCAGCAGTCTTGCCATCGCTGCATCACTTTGAAGACGATGAACAGAGTTCTCTTGTGTGTCTGTCCGTACCCAGACTCATAAACCACTGCTTTCTGTGCTGTGAAACCCTTCTGTTTTCATCAAGGAGAGTTACAAGGAGTCCGAAATCCAAGTTACCATTCTGAAAGCTGGACTGCACTTGAAGAGACGATAGTATGCTGATTTCACTTTTCCCTAAGTGTCTATCTACAATCTTTTCAACTAAGATTAAAATGAACTATATCCAAGTATTTTTGGTCCTTTGATTAGGATCAAGTGCTAACCACACCTTCTGTCTAGGGAATCTGATCCTGGATAATCAAGAGAAAGAGACTCAGTGATGTCACAGTTTTATAGGACAGCATTAGACATTTAGATGCAGTAATTCCTAGGTAGCTCACTTTTCCGTAGACAAAGACAACTCAGCTGACTCTATCCAACTAAGCTGCCGATAGATGATGCGGTGATCCAACTTCAACAAAGTATAGCAAACTAAAAATTATACAACATTGCAGAAAATGTTATTTTTTTAGTTGAAAACAAAGGAAAATTAGTGAAGTCCATATACTACTGATGGGCACTTCTTTAATACTTAAATTATTTTTTTAAAAGAAAAGTGCTATATTATAAACAAGACTGAGTTTGTTTTTCTTATCTTATGGTTAACTTATTTATAAACAAATAATTGGTTTATAAATTGTTTGTAATTTTGAAAATAATTATTGTGTAAAAATTGCTATTGAGATGCCTGTTATACCATCTAATGTTACTTAAAGCCCAACATAGTAAATTATCCTATGATTTCAAAGCAAGAGGCACTTTGATTTTCATACCAAAGAAATAGATTTCTTTTTATTTGATGATGGACACCTGACCCTCATGATATTATCGCTTTTTGCTTTTACTCCCAGGAAACTGAGAGCCAGGATTTGTGCTCAGGTCCAGGGGTGTCCCTCATTTGGATAACCTGGTACAAACTATCTAATCCACATCCTTCATTTCTTGGTCCATCTTCTTTACCCTTGACTTAAGACTTCTGAACACACCTGTGTCTCTCACTGTGGCTAATTTCAAATATTTTTGAAGATGCATGCAGATTAAAGAACATCTCGCAGTAGGGCTCCTTATGTAATGTAGCCATTTTCTTCACAAGCATACGCTAGAGAGGCTTTACAGCGCGGTGAAAGGAGCTCTGAGTTTAGGGTTACATAGTTCTGCCCACCACACGCAGGCACTTTGCCTGCTCTCTGGAGGTGACCGTGAGGTGTGGGACCAGTTATAATCGTTATCTCTGTTCCTGTGAGCCACTTTGGCACTTTCAGAAATTAAATGAAAACTTTACTATGAGTTTTCATTCCATCTTCTCTTTAATGCTGGCAATATCTATATTCAGGCTGAAATTCAGTTATAGTTAATTCAGTTCTCTGCTTGTTCTTATGTTCCACTCACTTCCAAGGTAAAACATACTCTGAAAGATCTTATGATCTTACTTGCAGACATCCAGACACTAGCAAATACCTTTCCCACGTGGTATGCTTTTTTCTATGCCTGCCCCACTTTGAAACTCATCAAGCATCTTTTCTGTATGCTTTTCATCTTATCTCTTATACTTTTTTCCTGATTGTTTAATATCACCCTTTTTTTAAAAAACAAAGTAGAAAAAAAGTATAGAGTTGGGTATATTTACAGTTATCCAAGATATTTTACTCAAAAACAATTTTCCTAGGGGAAAAAACATTGAGTATGAATATACTTAAAAATTAGATTACGGCCGGGCACAATGGCTCATGCCTGTAATCCCAATACTTTGAGAGGCCAAGTTGGGTGGATCACCTGAGGTCAGGAGTTTGAGACCAGCCTGGCCAACATTGCAAAAGCCCATTACTGGGCATGGTGACACTCACCTGTAATCCTAGCTACTCGGGGAAGTTGAAGCAGGAGAATTGTTTAAACCTGGGAGGTGGAGGCTTTAGTGAGCTGAGATTGCACCATTGCACTCCAGCCTGGGTGACAGAGTGAGACTCCCTCCTAAAAAAAAAAAAAAAAAAAAAAAAAAGACATAAAACAGTTTATTAATCAAAATTGTTTAAAAAGTTATTAGCCGGGTGCGGTGGCTCATGCCTGTAATCCCAGAACTTTGGGAGGCCGAGGTGGGTGGATCACGAGGTCAGGAGTTCAAGACCAGCCTGGCCAAGATGGTGAAACAAAAATACAAAATACTAAAAATGCAAAAAAATTAGCCGGGCTCAGTGGCATATGCCTGTAATCCCAGCTACTCTGGAGGCTGAGGCAGGAGAATTGTCTGAACCCACGAGGCGGAGGTTGTAGTGAGCTGAGATCATGCCATTGCACTTCAGCCTGGGTGACAGAGTGAGACTCTGCCTCAAAAAAGTAAATAAATAAATACAATAAATAAAAAATAAAAAGTTATTAGCAAATCATTCAGCTTTTATCCAAAATAAATATATATATATTTAAACTTATTACTGAACATTTCTGAAAATTCACAATGTAGCAGGCTTAAGAGATATTTCATAAATCCTCAAAAGGAAAAAAGTATTTGACCACAACTCATAAAAGTTCTAAATTATTAATTAAAAGTTATTTATTTTATTGAGCCCCTTGGAAATTTCTTCCTTCCTTCCTTCCTTCCCTCCCTTCCTCCTTCCTTCCTTTTCTTCTCTCTCTTTTTCTCTTTCTTTTTTTCTTTCTTTCTTTCTTTTTCCTTCCTTCCTTCTTTCTTCTTTCTCTCTCTCTTTTCTTCCTCAAAACACGGTCTTACTCTGTTGCCTAGGCTGGAGTGCAGTAACATGATTATACCTTACTGTGGCCTCTAACTCCTGGTTCAAAGGATCCTTCCACTTCAGTCTCCCAAGTAGCTAGGTCTACAGGCATGTGTCACCATGCCTGGCTAATTTAAAAAAAAAATTTCTTTTTGTAGAGATGGAGTCTCACTAGTCTTGTCCAGGCTGTCTCAAACTCCTGACTTCAAGCAGTCTTCCTGCCTCAGCCTCCCAAAGTGCTGGGCTTACAAGTTTGAGCCACCACATCCAGCCCAACACTTGGAAGCTTCAATAGCACTCAGACGCCAACTTATTGTCATTTCCCAATACATTTCCAGACTTAATGCAACCAAAACTATATTCAGATGAAAATTTATAGCTTTCTAATATTTAATAATAAAAATGAAAATGTATAAAATGTGCTTTTATTTCAAAGAAGTAAAAGGAAACAAACTAAGACTTAAGAAGCTGGGGGAATACATAAACAATTTTTTTGGGGGGGATGGAGTTTTGCTTTTGTTGCCTAGGCTGGAGTGCAACAGCGCTATCCCAGCTCACTGCAACCTCCGCCTCCCAGGTTCAAGCGATTCTCCTGCCTAAGCCTTCTGAGTAACTGGGATTACAGGCATGTGCCACAATGCCCGGCTTATTTTGCATTTTTGATAGAGATGGAGTTCTCCATTTTGGTCAGGCTGGTCTTGAACTCCCGACCTCAGGAGATCCACCTGCCTCAGCCTCCCAAAGTGCTGGGATTCCAGGCTTGAGCCACTACACCTGGCTGTATAAACATAATTTTAAAAAATAATAATGATTTATAAAAAGTAGATAAATTTAAAAAGCTAGTTGTTTAAAAGCTCAGCAAAGTGGCTTTTAGGAAAATCTAATTTTAAAAAAGAACTTTTTTCAGAACAGGAAAAGGAATAAAAACTCTATTATGATTGAAATTTTAGGAGAGAGATCCAACATGGCCGATTAGCAACAGCTCAGGAATGTAGCTCCCAGTGAAAGCGCAGAGAACGAGTGGACACCGCACTTTCCGACGAATTTTTGTTGCCCACAGACCGGGAGATTCCCGGCAGAGGAGCCACACGGGTCGCCAGCGCGACTCTTTT
>CAUYQU010016299.1:0-64748 GCA_963574635.1 Cheracebus regulus
CTGCTTTTCAAGCCCTTGTCTCTTAGTCCAATAGAAACAGATAAGTTAGAAGATGATAGACATAAAAAGATGATAAATATAAATGGATAAAGATAGAGATAATTAATATAGATATATGAAAGATAGATGATAGAACATAGACAATAAATGATAGACGATAGATAGATAGATAGATAGATAGATAGATAAATAGATGATAGACAAGGGTTTTTAAGAAGGTGAATTTGAAACTCACAGGCTGCATCCACCATGGTAAGCTGCAATCCCACCAAAATCACCCCAATACTGAAGTGGATATGGGGCCTTCAAAAAGCAGCATCCCAGTTCAGTGCCTGCATGTGCTGGGCACTGTGGTGGGAACCAGAAAAGATCCAGGCATTGAATAAGGCAGACAAGGTCACCGCCTCAATAGAGGTTATGGACCAATAGAGTAGATGGGCTTCTTTTTTTTTTTAATTTTTAATAAAGACAGGATCTGGGTCTGTCACCCAGGCTGTAGTGCAGTGGGACAATCCTAGCTCACTGTAACCTCAAACTCCTGGGCCCAACCAATCCTCCCACCTCAGCCTCCTGAGCAGCTCGGACTACAGGTGCATGCCACCATGCACAACCAATTAAAAATATGTTTTTGTAGAGACAGGGTTTCACTATGTTGCCCAGGCTGGCTGCAAACCACTGCCCTCAAAGCAAGTCTTCTGCCTCAGGCTCCGAAAGCACTGGATTACAGGCATGAGCCGCTGACAAACATTAAACAAGCTGACAACACAGCACGATAAATGTAACAGACGCATGAGGTGCAGTAGGAGCCAAGCCCAGTGGAAAGGGAAGTCTTTCCTCTCCAAGTCCTGTTCTGTCCCCAAAGGGGATCTGTCTCTCTGAGGAAGTGCCATTGTAGCTGAGAACTGAAGGATGGGTTAGGAACCAGCCGTCCAGTCTAATGCTCAACAGAGCTTATGATCAGGAAATTTACCCTCAAAAGAAAGCATACATCATTTTGGTATAGAATCAAATGGTGTAGAATCCATTTCCTTGAGATCTTTCATCATTACATACTGAAAAGAACTGCCCCCTTCCTGCCTAGGACACAATCACATCCTCCAGGTCCATCTTTAAGCATCTCTGGATGTAGCCATCACAAATCCTTTAACTATATTTAGGTGATAAAAAAGGAATAAGAAACAAAATCCTGAAGGCTTCCCCCCATGATGTTGGATTCATGAGCTAACTGTGTGGAGGCAGAGGACTGGCCCAGAAATCCCTCCTGTTCACATTTCAGTTTATTAAAAGGTTGAGATGCTAGATTCTTAAGCTTTGGACTCAAACTATTAAGAAGGACTTCTCCTGCCTATGAAAGAGGAATAATTAATACAAAATCCAATAGTCAATTCTAGACAACTTGGAAGTAAATCAGGTCTATTGGGAGCCAAAGATGTCCATGGTGACATGGACATCAGCTCTGGGGTAGAAACTAGGGTTCAAATCCTGAATCTGCACTAATTAGCTGTGACCTTGACCTTTCATAACTTTGCAAAAGTCATTAAACTTCCCTCCTATACAGGAGGATAATAATGCCAACCACAACGTGAATATGAGGGCTGCTTTAGATAATGGAGCTGAAAACACTTCACACACATTAATACACTCTAAGAGTGCAGTAGAAAAGGGAAGTTGGCCATTTCCCTTGAGGGTCATCATCTCATAATTCAGAGAAAGAGATGTTCATCCAAGGTCGTAGTAATTATTTTTTAATGGATCACTATAGAGCAGTGATCCTCGTGCATGGTGTAGCTCCAACAGTGCTGAGATGGGTTGCAAGTAATGAGTTTCTAATAATAAAGTACTCAAGTATGCAAAACACTGGCCATTTCTTGTAAATTATAACAGATTTAAGGTTATTCCCTGATATGATTCCCTTTTGTGGAAGAGAGGAAAGGTTAAAGTTATAGCTATTATCATTGAGTATAAGCCACAGATCATCTAAGCCTCAAACTGCAGTGTGTCCTCTGTGTGAGCTCTACCTATGAGGTGTGTCTTCTCAGAAAAAGTCTGAGGGTGTGGCACAGAAACACAAAAACTTAGCTTCACCTTCTTTCCTTAGCCCAAATAAAGTCTCAAACCACAATTCTAGCAGGTAGATGGACTCCCTTGCTCATTGTAGGGCACATTGCTACCAGTGCAAGAAAAATTATTCCACCTGAAGTGCAATTTTAATCAGAAACCCTGAACTTGTGCTTCAGGAGAGGTGAGACCTCAACTCCCAGCTCCAGTGGGTGGATCATGATTGGTCTAAGTCAAGCACTGTGGTCCAAGATCTTCTTGCCAGTGATTGGTTAGGTGTGGTCATGTGACCCCATTCATCCAATGAGAAAGAGAAGTCAATTAACAACTTCCCAAAAAGCCATTCCTCCAACTTAAGAAGAAATGTTTGTGAATATGCACTCTTTCTTCTGTTGCTAAATACTGATTTTTTTTTCATAGGATGCCTGGAACTGTGGGATTTAGTTTAGGAACATGAGGGGTGCTGAACTGCAGGAAGACACTGGGAGTGGCAGAATTGAAAGTTGGAAAAATAAGCCTGGGTTCTGATAATATCATCAAGTTACTGGAGTCATCCCAGACTTCTTGCCCTGGGAGGTAATATTTTATGGGGGTTGATTGTTCTGTTACTTACGGAAATATTCAGCTGGTGTGTACCGATAGGGATATACTAAAATATACACAACAGATAACAATCACACATGAGATACCTCACGGTTTGATGCACAAATGGGTTATAGCGTATGTTCAGTCATGATAGCTATAACTCCATCCCTGTCTCTTCTGCCCAATAAAGCCAATTTGAGTAACAGTGAGTGAGAAAGATGTTATCATCATCATTGGGGGAATAACCTTTATTCTCAGTTGCAAGACATAGTTGTTTACAACCAAGCATTTGAATTCGCTAGTGCCTATACTCTATGAATTTTTAAATATTTATATTATTACATGTGCTTGCATCTGAAGGCATCTTAAATGATGTTTGTGGTTTTGTTTTGTAACCATAACTATCTCACTGTTTTGAAAGCGTCTACTCTTGTCATCTCCAAGAAGTCACCAGAAGCAAGGAGCTAATGGAGTGAGGCCCTAGGAGCCAAATGGTTGTACATCAATATCCCAGAGTTTGTCTTATTCCTCCTGCCTGACTCCAAAAGGAGCACCTGCATGCCCTCGGACCACACCCTGTAAACCATCCCTTACATATACACTAATAAAACCCTAGCCCCAAACCTCAGACATAAGACCAAGGAACTTTCAATGAAATGGTTAAGATTTGACTCTAAACCAATGCTTGACACTTAAGATCCCAAAGTAAATTATGAATTTTCCCCAGTAGCTTAAAATAACTTCTATGCCATATGACACTTTTAGCTTCTCTAGAATTTTGGTTTCCCTTCACCCCAAATGTGTGCTTCTAAAATCCTGAGTCAGCTTACAGGTTCTCATGATTTTCTTCCCACCAGTGTCTATTACAGGGCAGACATGATAAACCACTTGCTTTCCGAATTTTGAGTAGTACAATTTTTTTCTTGCTCTTTTACTCAGAAGACCCAGTGTTGAGACAGTGAAAGAGCTGGTGCAGCTCTATGAAGTCCAACAAGGAGGGTCCCCAAGGAATTGTGAGGATTCTGGACACATAGTTACTGCTGTTCATCCAGCAGGTCTTGGGAGGCTTCCCTGATGCTTTAAATCAGATGAGACTTCTGTTACGCTCACAAGACCCAGTGCTTCTCCTTCATAGCACTTACCACAAGTGTAATTAAACAAAGCCATCATTAGTTGTTTACTCTCTGTCTTCCAGATAGACTGTGAGTTCCAGAAGAGATGAGACTATGCCTCTGTTGTCTACAGTGGTATCCCCAATGCCTAGCAGAGCACACATATTGGTGTTCGACAAGTGTGTCTTGAGTGAACAACTGAATCATTTGAAAACCATTGACTGTCAACTCATAAAATTGCTCAGAGAGTCTGGACAAGGCAAAGGTCAAGTTGCTCTGGGCCTTCTGGTTTCCAAATGCTCATTAAGTCGAAAAGGATCAAAACACATACCAAACATAGATGTGCAAGATAATGCACAGGGAACCAGTTCCAAGCATCATGAGGGGTTCGGTGCAATATAAACACCTACGCCATTTCCCATTGTGCCACCAAAAAACCCCGTACCCTATTATCTTATGGTTTTGCATTCCAAGTCTTCTTGTCCTGATCAGATCGTTCTCCTCTTGTTTAACTAGTGCCCTCTCCTTTATCATCTCAAAGGATAAGATGAAAAGAAAACCAAACAAGTCAGAAGACCAGGGTTTTGCCATTAACTAGTTGTATGACCTTGGGAAAGTCACTTGCAGTCCTTGAAACTTCTTTATCTTTCCAATCAAACAAGTGGGCTACATAATTGCTAACACACTTTCCCATTCTGACATGCCATCATCGTTGGCTTTTTTGTCATCCGCCCATGATAACTTCCCATATAGGGTCCTTTCTCTCTTTCAACCCACATTTTGGTGCCGCTGCATGGGCCCAGCTCAGCCTGTACCTTCTAAGCTTTCCCATTGGCCCTAGCAAAGCAGCTGATGATTATCCCATTCCCACCTCTAGCCCTTTACTGAGTTACCCCAGCAAGGGCACTGAGAACCACCCTGGCAGGCTGAATGCATTTGCAAGCCTCAGGAAATGGCACAACCAAGAAGCCTGAGCCAATACTGGGCCCACCTAGATAAGGAGGGGATGGCAGCTTGGAGGAGACTGCTGAGCATTCCAAAGAATACAGTTTCAATGATTGGGGTCAACCAGCAACAGGAGACATAGATAGAGACGAAAGTTACCCCAGGTAATAATAGGACCTTGTAGTTTTATATCACGTGCTTCTGCCTACTAGCACAAAACACTTTCACACCAGCAGGCAAAGGTGGAGAGGTCTAGGGGAGGCAGAGGGATTATTATCCCCAAATGGTTCACACAGTATATTGAACCATTAGACAGATAAAGCCAATAGCCCAAGGTCAAACAATTAGGCTTTCACAGGGTGGGAATTAGAGCAGAGTGTCCTAATCTTACCCAGGGGCTATTTCTGCTAGACTTTTGATGGAGCCTTTTGTTTATACCTTGGTTCTATCTTATCTTACCTGCCCAGGTAGCTAGCTGACTTTTTCCCTTGGGGATGAGTAGTGGGAAACTTGAGTGGCCCAGAGTGAGCTAGCTGGCCAGCCTGAGCTCAGAATCCAGCCTTCTTGACTTGGATGCACCAAGTAGGAAGGACCCAGTGAGCCCAGTTCGTGGAATGCAGCTGCTGTTTGCATTTGGGAGGCACAGAACAGCTTCTAGTGGCAGCTGAGAATGCCGAGGCTCCAGGGCTGAAAAACGTTGTAATTAACGTACACATACCACCCTTTCATCTTCAAAGGCTTTACTTGCATTAGCTAGTTATTCCTCCTGTGGCCCCCATGGGGGAGGCATCATTTTGTCTTCTCAGTTTGCTGATGAAGAAGCTGATGAGGAGAAGGCACCCTTTGCCAGAAAGTCTGGCCTTTGTTCAAACAGAGGAGATATCTGGCTCCCAGCATCTAACTTCATGTGCATTAATGGGAAAACAAAATGGAAATGAATCCTAACAAAAGGCTCAAGTGACTAAACTCTGCCCTCTGGTTAAAGAGACTGCTTTTCTACTGTTCTAGAAGGAGGTAGAATCTATAGTATATACGACTAGTTAGCCAGATTCTAGAATGGCTAAACTCCTGGAGGACTCTACACACAACTATCAGAAACATAAACAAAGAAAGCCTATTGCTCTGCTACAGTGACGCCCATGTGATGCATGAGGGTCAAATCCTTCATACTGTGCCCATGGCAGACATCAATAATGGATCACAGCACTCTCCATACCTGAGCCAAGGTTTGACCTCTTAGCACAGCATTCTAGGAAGGCTCTAGGAGTCACAATGGGAAATCTTCCATGAGCTAAAATCTATTTGCTACTGCTGCTGTAGGTCTTGTTCGGAATTCACTTAAATTGCCAGTCTCCCACCTAGGCAAAGTTGCCAAAGTTATTTCTCACTGTTGGAGGCGGCCTGCTTCTGAACTCTGTCTAGCACTGTCTGAGAGGGTGATTCATGAGAACTTCTGAGTTTCTGGGGCAGAAAAATTGAATCTTCTGCCAGTGGACAGTGCCACTGTTACTTGATTGCCTGGAATCTGTCCAACCTCCTCTCTCACTGTTCTAAACATGAATTCTCTTAGCCAAAGCAGGCTGACCCCTCCCCTGGTCCCAGTCAAGCCATTCTTATTCCTCCACTTTAAACTCCTGGATCATGTTTTGCCCTTCCCTGGTTTTTCTCCTTTCCCCTCTCTCTGTCCATCTTCTTTTCCACATCCAGCTCATCCTGAGATTCCTTCAAGCCTTCCCGTACAATCAAGATGTCTGCTTTTCCTTATCTTCTGACACTTGGTTATGCTCTCTTACATAATTCTTTCACCTGTTTAACTTTTCTTCCACCAATGGTAAGCTCCCTGAGGACAGAAACTAGGTTTTCCACTTTCCTCATTTCTGTCCACAGTGCCAATACATTTTAGGGAAATTGTAAGTTGGTCAGTTTGTCACCATTTATAACTGGAGAGACAGAGGCAATCAACAAGGGAAGGACCTTGCCCACAGTAACCCTGTGACTCAGAGGGAGAACCTCTGCTGGCTATGAGTGGGTTCTCACTTCTCCTAGAATACTGTGTCTGCATGATTAGCTGGAGATACAGATGACTGAATCCTATCAGCGATAACTGAGGGCATTGCACAGGATGTGAGATCTGAGCCCATCTGGGATTTTATTTTAACCCAATGGTCAGTGGATTCCAGATGGGCATAAAGTGAGCACAACCAGAAGGAGCTGTGATGTGACCAAGGACATTCAGTGACTGATAGAATGCCAGAAACTAGCCTTACGTTATAGCCTCTGACGCACTTTGACAAACTCCTAAGTCATGAAATCTCTATGATTTCCTTTTTCTCTTTCCTTTTTCTGAGCAAGAGTTTCTCTGGTTTTATGATGAAAAGAAATTCTTACTGGGGGTCTGGAAGGCTCTCAGTAGAAGCAGAAATTCACCATCTCACAGGCCTGCCTTACTCCACACCTTGACTGGGGGGAAGATTATATATAATATTTTGTTTTGTCTTGCTCCCACCCCCGCCCCCTCCACCAGATTCTCAGGCTACTCTTGTTACAGAGGATACTAGTGCTCACCCTCTAAGAACAGTTTTGTCTGAATATTGTGGTTAATTTTGCACCAACATGTTGCAGAGTTTGCTTGCGGAAAGCTGGTAAGTCCAAGGTGCTCATGAAGCTAAGAGTGAAGGGAACAATTTTTCTCTTTTTCAGGGGTTTGGTTTTTTTGGTCACGCGAAGCAATGTTTTTTAAAGTACAATAAGAGTACAGTGTTCAGACTCTGCCGGTCAGCCCAGGACTGACTTCCTGCAGTTTCAGTTGTGTGCCTGGGACACGTTGCTAACTTCTCTGGCCAGAGCTTCTTCATCTGCTCACGTTCCGCAGGGTCTAGAGGAGTCTGTGAAGTACCAAGGGCAAAGTACTTTCTCCCGACAAGTCATGCTTGCCCACTGGAGTTAGAGTGTAATTGGTCCATATGTTTGTTTCTGGCATGGATTAATAATTCACTTCTGACATGTAATACAAATCAGGCATCAATTTTTTTTGACACTGCATTATGGTCGTTTTATGTTATTCTTTCCATTAGGTTTTATGAGGCTTAGGTGTTAGTAAGCCCACAGAGTGGTGAATTTACAGAACATGAGGTCTGGAAGGGATTCACAGATCAACTAGAATCCAACCCTCTCCTTTTACACATGGAAAAATAGAGGTAAATAGGGGTGAAATGCTTTGCTTGATGGCACATAATGTATCAGTAATAGAGAGAAGCTAAAATATAATAATCATTTCTATTTTTGAGGTACCTTCTATGAACCAAACATTTAGCTTTAGACATTATGTGCTAAGTATTGAACCAGACACTTATCAAGGGCTACAGCCCAAGCTCACGCTGCTCTTAGGTGGCGAGAGAGGCATCAACTGGTGCGTGGTTCCTCCTGTCTAGAGCCATTGCCTTTATACCTTCTGAATGGCTCTCCTCAAAGCCAGACCTCCTCATTCTCATTACACCACACTGAGCATCTGAGTATATGGAGGTGATTTTTAGTCTGGGAGGTCTTCAAACCATTGATTGAAAGAAACAGTTGCCCTTTTATTCTTCTAACATGGTGACCAAAAAGCCAATAATCTTTCTCTGAGTATTGTTGAGAATATGATTTTGAAGTTTGGGATTTTTTTTATACATGCGGCCAGATTTGGAAGTAAAGGTGGGGATAAAGAGGCAGCCAGACCTATAGGAAATCCAGATCCTCATTCTACTGGACAAAATATAATGAGCTCTAGAGTTCCCCTGCCTTGCCTAACATTTCAAACCTCAAGAAAAATCCTTTCAGACTGAAGAGCATACAGAGAACAGAAATTTCAAGGGGGCGGGGGTTGAGGATTGCTACAAGCAGCAATAGAGAAAAATGAAAAAAAAATTTGTATAGATCAGAAAGAAAAAAATGATGACAAAGAATTAGACAGAACCTATAAAAATCACAAAAAAAAGTGACAAAAAAGTAAGTGACAGAGATGGCTTTGCTAGCCAAGTCTAGAAATGTTATTAATTCAGTCAGCCATCCAAATATTTACTGAGCACCCACTATAACTGGGGAACTGTGCTGACCGCTCAGGGATATCATGAACATGAAAATAAGTAGAGGGTTTGGGCTTTTCCCTAAGGAGCTTTTATGCTCAGTGGCACAAGAGAACAGAGAGCCATTACACGGCATCCCTTAAACTTTCTCTTTTTAAATGGAGCTATGTTTGTGGGATTTTTATGAATTTTCAGTGGGGAACAACAGGAGAGAGTAAATCTCTTAAAGGAGTCTACAGGAATGTACCTGACCTCTAATGATACTGTAAAGACAACTAGTCTTACCACGGAGAATCCACTGCAAAAACAAACTTCCCGGGAGATTTTTTTCCCCAAACTTTTATCCCCTCTGTGTGAGCAGCACTCTTGTGGGTTACCTGAGTGAGTTTTCCCCTCCCTCACTTGCAGGCAGATGTGGGCCCAGCAACTCATTGGTAGCTGCAGAGCTGACATCAGCTGGTTTCCTGCAAGATGGTGCGTAGTTAGCCCTGTTGGATTCTGTTTCTTGGACTGGACACACTCAGCAGAGGCAACATCTGTGACTGGCATATAGTAGCTACCCATTTAGAGTTCACAAAGACTGGGGCTAGGGGCTTGGGCAGAAATGCCCTTCTAAGCCAAAGGCAGCAGACCAGGTGTTGTCTACATGGAATCATTCATTTCACCCTGGCATCTTAATGTGCATAATGGTAAATACCTGTGAAGAGGCTTTACTGTCATCATGCTACTATCTTGGAAAAGAAGTGGAAAACAATGCCGCCTAGTTCCATGATTGTTGTGTGGGTCCTCCTAGAAGTCACTGTGACTTGTTTAAGTTTAAAGAGATGCACTAAAATTGAAAAAAAAAAAAAAAAAAGTTTGTGGGGGTAGAATCTGGGTTGAATCCCTATTCCCAGGCAAAGACCCAGGTCCCTTCCTGTGGACTGAGCAGATGTTCCCAGGGGGCCTGGCCTCCTCCCTTCCTGGGTGGCTTTTCTCTGAGTGAGGGGTGCCCAGAGGAAACTCTCTTGCTTGCTGATGGGATGGTCACATGTTGGATCAAATAGAGGCCTGGTCATGTGGTTTAGGCTAGGGCTGGAGAGAAGGGCTATAGCACACTTCCAGCTCTTGTCAAATTCCTTATGCCTTGGTTGGGTCTAGCCCTACTCTTGACAGCCTCTTTCTCAGAGTATCCTTCCCTCCCTCATTCCTTCTAACCAGTAGACAGAAGACCCTGGAACCAAGGGCCCTTAAGCTGAGGGCAAATATTTTGCTGCTATTTGATTGACTCATTTCCCAGTCAAAGTTTTAGATGATGGAGAAACACTAATCAGCCATCATCACCTTTCATCCAGGTGACAAATAAAAAAATGATAATGAACAAACAATTCAATTCACATCCCTTTCAGCCCTACCCTATCCCCAACTTTCCATCACATAGAAGAGAGTAGAGCTTCTATTCTCAGAGATCGGAACGAATGAGTCAACTTATGCATTGGAAGAAGTTTCCATTACAACTTCTTCCTCCATTTTTGCAATTCTAGCCCCTTCCTCTGACATCATGTTTAAAAGCTCTGTGGATGTTATAACCTCACCCACGACTAGATTCCCAAGTGAAGTTTTTAAAAACAACCACAGTACTACCAGGTACTCTCTGGGGTGCCTCTGAATATCTTAATATACCAAGGGAAGCACTCTAATGTAGTGACGAAGAGCATGACCTCTGTGGCCAGACTTGAGTTTGAATCCCAGAGTCATCACTTATCATCTGCATGGCCTTGGACAAGTTACTTAAATTATCTGTGCCTCAGTTTCCTCATATGTAAAAAACAGATAATAACAGTACCACCTTCATGAGGTCAGTGTTTTTATTAAACAAGGCAGTATATAGGAAACAATTAGAATGGTGCTGGCACATGGTCAACACTCTTTAAGTGTTTGCTATTATTACTAATAGTGGTGAGGGTTCTCAGAAACATACAACTTGTGCAAAAATGCAAGCAGAAAAGGCATAAGAGCTCTCAAAAACAGACGAACTTTCAGGCACTGCCAAAGGAAACTTGCAATGCCACCACAGGAGATGCTCAGAATGTCTGGTCTACGTGAATAATCTCGTCCCCCAACCCCAGAGTGTTGCAATTAATCTTTATTTTTAAACACTGAAGACTTGGAAGTTTCTGGGACCTGAGTGTTGCAAATCACCTCCTTGGTGACTCAACTCCTCCACACCCACCTGAGGTCTGTCTGCCCACACTTGCACTTAGCAGGGACACTTGCCTCAGGAGGACACACCCAGGCAGCCACTGCACCCCAAACTAAGGGAGATCTGGCTCTGTGAGTTTCCATTGTTCCCCACCCCCACAACACCCACCTCCTCATTCTGTGTTTGTCTCCCTGTCTCTCAAGTCTTGCTGGGCAGACAATCTGGGAAGACAGAACCTGCCCCAGTTATGGGTAATTTCTGACATCACAAGCTCTGTGGAGAGGAGACATGGTTTGCTTTTGCCAAAGTGGCTCCCCATTGGATGTTAGGATTCCCTACAGATTTGCCCCTGAAGAAGCTACAGTAATATCTGATCAGACAACAGCTTGATAATTGCTCAAAGAGACCCACAGAGAAGGCAAGAATCTCCCGTGCAGTACTTCCACTTCTCTCCTCTGCCACCACCTTCCAGAAGCAGGTGTGGGGGCTGGAGGAGTGTAGGCCTTTCACCCAAGGATCCCAACCTCATATCAACATCTCCAAAACTACTAGAACTACAAGCTGGCTGCTGCTGAGGAGCGTTTTGTTTTGAGGCTTAAATTTGGGGTTGTTGTCACCATCTCACTGGCTCCCACTCCCTTCTCAGCCAAACTATCTAGTAACCCTGTCTTTAGACAGATGTCCCCAGCTGTCACAGCAGGCAGCCACCAAAGCCACAAACAAACAGATGGGTGAGCTCACTGTTTAGGGTAGACCAAACATGAGCCCTGTGGTGGGCAGTCAACCAGCCAAGCGCCCTCCTCGGCCCTGTCCCGAGCAACACAGCCGTCACCACAGTTCTCACTTACACATAAATGTATTTGCACCTTAGCCATGCTGACAGCATGCTTCCATATATATAGGTACCATCACTTTTATATTCTAGACATTCATTGCAGTTCAACAGTAATGCGTCAATACTACTGGGATCTGGGCCCACAAAAGTGAATTTGACATGATTTCTGGTATCAGGGGACTCCCCCAGTGCTACAGAAGACAGACAGGAGAAGATAAATTGGAATTTGTTTTGTTGTGGCTATTTTCCCCTTTAAGGGATGTGAAAGTCTTTCGCATTCTTTGGCGTCACCAATTCCCACCACACACATAGATACATCAGGCACATACTTACAGGCACACCTGCAATGTGTGTAGGTCCACATCCAGCAAACAAGAATCAAACATGTGGCTTATCTTGGAGCTTCACACAGTGGGGTGATTGAGCAATAGAGAGCAGAGGAATATGAAATATTTCTCTCCAAAGTACACATGTCCTGAATCAAACATCAATTTGACTGACAGCATCCTAGTTAAGAAGTTGTAAACATGTGAATTTCTTTATGCAAAAAGCATTTTTAAAAAGTGTTTGGCTTTCAGTCACATGAAGTCATGCATTTATTTGTGGAAAAATATATAAACATTTAGTCAAAATACACACTATACATCAATTGGTAGAGTGTTTGCATATTTGAGATCCTGACTCTCCCGGAAAATCTGGAAGGCGCAATGACTGTATCCAAGCCAAGCCAGACTCCAAAACCACAAACTTAGAAAGCACTCTTCTTGGTATACTCTGGCAAGTTGGGCAGTTGTGGGGGGTACACTTAAAAAAAATTCAACCTGCTAAGTGAGTGAAAAGTGGGATTCAAATTTAAGGTAGAAGGCATCATCCTGCCCTGCAATTCCAAAGAACGCCTGTGACCTTCCCATTAAAGCAGGGACACAAAGGAAATTGAGTCATTGTCTTCTTGCTGTGCAAACCCCCAAAATTTCTCTCTGAGGCAGAAAAAGATCCCCTTTGAAAGCTACGTGGTCCCTGGTGGTATCTGCCACCTGCTTCAGCTCATTCTTTTGCAAGAACCACTTCCCTTTCAGGCACTTGGGTGGAGTCAGCTAAAACGAAGGTCCTGGGGAAACACAATTGCAGTCACTGTCTTGTCCCCAGCCCCAGCCCCAACCAGGAGGCAGTGCTGGGGAGGCCCAGGTGACCTCCCACCACCTTCTCTCCATCAGGGGATCCCAGCCTTGAAGCATCTGACACTGATGTGAAACCTCACTTGGGTGGCCACGTGTCACCTAGAACTGCACATTGGGCTTCAGTTCAAGACCCACGTCAGCCAACTGCCTGGGTTCTCACAACCTACTACTGAGCACATGAGGAGTGGATCTCTGGGTCAGTGCATGTGACCTGCTTGCTGGGTCAGAGTGAGAGCTTCTGTAGTGCCTATTTTCTTGTTTTCAGGCAGAGGGCATTGCCCTAACTTGTCTCAGAGACAAGCAACCACCTCTCCCTTTATTCCAAGCATGCAAATGAGAGCATGTCTAGAAGGGCAGCTGGACTCTGATAAGAGAAGTGACTTATTTTAGTTACAAATAACTTGGTTGGCATCTCTGACAGCTGTACCCAAACCTGGGGAGAGACAGGCCAGGGCAGGGCAGCCAAGAGTCCTGAGCCTGCCGGAGGTGGAGAGAGAAGCCACCCATGCAAGCCTTCACTCATGCTGGCCACAGCAGGCAGGGAGCGTGGGAGAACCACACACAGTTTCCAAAGTCCTCCAGACACAAAGTAACGAATCAAAGGAGCATAAGCATTGGAGTCTAACATGGGAAGATGTTAGTCGATGGAGAAATCCCAACTCCACCACTGGGTCCTGGGGCAAGTCATGCCATCTCCCCAAGCCTCAATCTCTTTATCTAGAAAATGGAGTTAAGAGAGTGTGTGTTGGGAGGCTTAAATGATATATCCTGTGCTACCCTCAGCTTCATGTCTAGCATAGAGCCAGTGCTCACTGAGTGGTATTTCCCAGGGACTCCAGACTTAGGACCCTGCTTTACATAGGACCATATGGTACCATAGCAGAGTGTCAGGCTTTTGACACTTCAGTGCTCCTAACCGTCTAGTGATGTTCCAGGAGGTGCTAGAAGCCCCAGGACAATACAGAAAATCTTTCTTGAACACCAACTTTGCTATATGGTAAAAAATATATATCATTATTATTATATTAAACTCAAATTGGGTATATTGTAGAGTAATACATAAAATTGTAATGAGTGTGTAAGGTGATATTTAAGGCGTGAAACAAATATTGTTATGCCAATAGACCACACCCTCCCTGCTCACTGCAGGGGGTGGGTTTGAGGCTCCCACAGTCCTCATGATAGAGATATATTAGAGACCAAAGGTATAAAAAGTGCCCTGCCCTAATATCTTAACAAGTCTCAGAGAGGGGAAGTCACTAGTCCCTCTCTTTAAGGTTTTCTAAATGATCCTTGGAGTTCCCATCTCTGAGTCTATGACAATGAGTCAGGAAATAGTTCCTGAATGAATGGAAGGGAATCTGTCATAAACTAAGAATTTCATGCTGTCCAGCATCCCCTCCTGTGTGGGGCAATTTGGGGGAAAAAAAATACGGAACATTTTCCTACTGGCTGCCAGCCTCCCACACACAGACTTGTCACCATGCCTTTGCAGGAAGTAGATGTCCAATGTGTAAACGGGGAATACCTGAATTAATTGATGCCAGCCCCAACAGAGATGAAGCTTTGCCTCTTTGCTTCTTCACATGGGAAAACACAGCCAAAGATCTAACTCCCAGCAAGAGGTGGAGTCTCTAATGCTCAATTAGAGAGAAAGGAGCAGAAAGGTGTGTGTGCCTGCCCCAAGCCCCAGGGCTCTCAGACGCTCTCCTCTTTCTCAACACCAGGCACGCAATTCCCAAGCAAAGACCCCCTTACCCACAGAGAAAAGGACATGCGTGTGCATGAAGGACTCATCCCCCTTGCCATCCAGCAAGGGTCACTTTCTTCCTCCTGCACAGGACCCCTAATTCAAGATGCCTGTTCCCCAACTCAGAGTTTCTGGGTCCAGTGTCACTTAACTACATTTGGCCATTTCTCCACTTTTTGCTGTCCCATACACAGATTGGACCCCTTCCTCCTCCCAAAAGCCTTGCTCCTTTCCAAAGTTTTCTCATGGTTGTCCAGAGCGCACCACTCCCTAGAATGGGGCAACAAGAGCTCCTTTCCTTCCCCCTTCCTCCTTCTTTGTCCGCCTCCCCCTATCCACCCCATGCCCAGACCCAAGCCCTCTGACAAAGTCATGTCTCCTTTCCAAGTCTCAGTTCCTGCCAAACAACTTTACAAGCACATGAAAGCGAGGGCCGGGGCAGTTATTGCTACTGGCACTTCATTGTGCTTCTTCTAAATGATGCTCTGCAAAGGGGCTGTGGAAATTCAGGGCAGGAGGGAGCCTGCCAGTCTCTGGGAGAACCCCAAGGGTTAGGACACTGCCAAATATTTGGAGGTGGGGCCCTTTAGAAGAATCAGGGAGACAGGCTGGAAGGAGTCAGGAGTCAGAATGCCCAGAGACAAAGCGGAAGATGGCACTGGTAGGTGACACACAAATAAACTTCCCTAGAGCCCATAGGGAAACCACCAGGGCCCGGTCTCTGAGGCCAGGCCCAGGGCTCTCCCTGATCCCCAGCCTCCCACTTCTCTCCCATTCTGACTGTTTCTGCTTTCCAAGGGCCTATTTGAGCTCCGGCTCCTTTTGGAACTTTTCCTAAGGCCCTGGGTCCACCGAAATCCTTC
Source organism: Cheracebus regulus (assembly GCA_963574635.1). Lineage (NCBI taxonomy): Eukaryota > Metazoa > Chordata > Mammalia > Primates > Pitheciidae > Cheracebus > Cheracebus regulus. The sequence continues at coordinate 15,573 of CAUYQU010016299.1, forward strand.
CCTCCCTGAAATCCTTTTCTAGTGTGTCCATCTTATATTCTAATCAAACACATTCTAAGCCTAGGCTTTGGAACTCAGTGGAGCTGGGTTTTCATCCGGCTTTGCTCCTGGCCGTGTGAATGCCAGCAAGTCACTTAACCTCTCTAAGCATCAGTTTTCCTCCTGTCAGACAGGCCTGATAACAGGAAACTTCTTACTAGGCCATTGTGAAGGTAGAATGAGTTAACACATGGAAAGGATTTGACATAATGCCTGGCACAGTGAAAATATATAGTAAATGGTAGCTAGTGCTGTACTGCTTTTTTTTTTTTTTTTAAAGACAGAGTCACATTCTGTCATCCAGGCTGAAGTGCAGTGGCATAATCTTTGCTCACTGCAACCTTCGCCTCCTAGGTTCAAGCGATTCTCCTGCCTCAATGTCCCAAGTAGCTTAGACTACAGGTATGCACCACCATGCCCTGCTAATTATTTTTGTAGTTTTTGTAGAGATGGGGTTTTACCATGTTGGCCAGGCTGGTCTCAAACTCCTGACCTCTGGTAATTTGCCTGCCTTGGCCTCCCAAAGTTCTGGGATTACAGGCGTGAGTCACGGTGCCTGGCTGTGTTATTGCTGTTATTATTATTTCAGCTTCAGTAGCATAAATCCTAGATCCCCATATCCCCACCTAGCAATGACCTCTGGCCCACACAGAAAGGGAGATGTGTGTGTGCAGAGAACTCATCCTGCCTAGCCTCTACCTAGGGTCACTTTCTTCCTACTGCCCAAGGTATTTAGTTCAAGATACTTTATACTGAGCACGCAGTCTAATTAGAGTACCCAGGTGGGACTGCGTGTTTCACTTCCTCCGTACCCCACCCCCCAGAACTGGATTAATAAATATTTGCTGAGTATAAGTTACTGCAGGCTGAGGTGTCTTAATGACCCAGCTGGCCCTTCTTAAAAGAAAAATTAATTTTGGCTAGTGATAAGCAAATCGGCCATGTAATTGTCTGTACATATACAGACAAAGAAAGACAACCCTTGGAGTTGAGCTGTGCTAGAATACCTCACACGCAGCCCCTCCCCTGCACAGCCACGGACAGGCACCGACCCTGTTCAGATGTGCTACTGGAGCCCTAGCTCCAGGATTCCTGATGTTGCCCTGGTATCAACACTCCTCTCACTGCTCTGAGGCTACCAGGCAGAGAATATGAGCCACTTTACTGCTGGGATTTCCCCACACTGATTGGCAGAAGCAGGAGGTAGCAAGGACCAAGCAGCTGGTCCAGTAGTTGCCTCTCCTATTCATGCTCGCTGTCCCAGGCTGGAATCTCGTGGAGACCCGCCCTGGAGCTCACCGCAGAGCTGGTTCAAGCTTCCACAGCGCTAAGGTGGCAGTGACTGTGCGGACTGTAAGCTTTGGAACAAAGCTCAGTGGGGCATTGGGAGAACCCAGGACTTCTTCTGGAAAGCCTACTGCCAGCCAGTCTCTCACGTGCAATTGTGACCCCCTGTGTGACCACCTTGATAACAGCCACTCGCCGTGTCCCAGCCCCAGTCCCTACCCCGCCTAGCTCTGCCCTGCCTAGACACAGCCCGGTGGGGCTTGGTGAGCCCTTGGGCACAAGAGCCTGTTAGTCCAGACACCGACTGCGCGCATCCAGGAGAACGGTTACTTTCTGCCATGTGCTCCAGCTCTAGCGACCTCGCCCAAAACTGCACGCCGGCAGCCTGCCCAACAAACTTTGCTCTCTTTCTCTTTTCGGTTCAACCCAATGGTGCTGCCACAGACACACTCTCCAACGGTTTAGCGCTGATCCCAGCCCTGCTTTCCCGAGCCCAAAGCACGTCTCTGGCAGCTCACGTGACTCTAGTCTCCCAGGGCCGACTCAGCCCGAGGGGCTGCCGCCGGGTCGGCGCTGCGCACCCTGCACCTAAGCTTACAGCTGCCCCGGCTGTCCTCGCCGCGGCGGGCACTCACCGATCTGCGCCAGGCTCAGCTGCACGAGGCAGAGTCCCCAGGCTGCGCGCCACCAAAACTTGTCCATGGTGTCCGGAGCGAACCAAGGGCGCAGGCGAGAGGAGCTGGAGGATCCCGGGGGCGCGGGGCAGGGGCCGGTGAGGAGGGCGGACCGAACCTGGCAGAGGCTGGGGTCCGCTGGGCAATGAGGCCGCCTCGGAAGTTGGCTGCAGTTTTTATTCGAGGTTTGAAAGTGAGCTAAGAAGGAGGGAGGGAGCGAGCGAAGGACACACCCAAGCGAGAGGGGCTGTGACTAAGCTGCCGGCAGAGGTTTAAAGAAGTAGCGCGTTCCTCAGCGGGCTCCTCTGCCCTCGCCCCGCGCTCTACTGAGGTTGTAAATCGGGGCTGCCGGGGACGAGGGTGGGGAAACCGGGAGGGTCGCGGGGTGCTTGTGCCTCCGAGCCCCACCGGCCCCTGAGCCCCCGGAACACACCGGCTTTCTTCTCCCGCTGGCCCCGAGGCGTCAGGACAGAGGATGACTGAATCCTAAAACCTCGCTCTGTTGGGTTCAGCCTCCGGCCTCTCCTTTCCCACTAAACTCCTCTTTGAATCCAGCTGGAGAGAGATCTCTGGGTTTCACAGGTAGTTGGATATCCTGGGAGAAGTTCTGGAGACTGGGCGAGGTCTTGCTCTGGGTGGCGCGTTGCCTCCCAGCCCACAGTGGAGAGTGAGGGATGGGGAGTGACGGGTGGGAAGTTGGCGAATCTTCCTAGAGGAAAGAGGGAGAACTCATTCTTTTCCACCTCAAAAATGACTGAAGTCCACACGGCTTGAGTTTTTGCTTCTTGTCAGAACAGCTCAGGGAAAGCTACAGGTGGCCGGTCATAGGGCTGGCATTTGGCTCTGCTAACCCATGTGTTCAAGCCAGTGGGGGCGGGCACCTCTCCCCAGCCACCCACATACCTGCTCATTCATCCTCCTAAATATCCATCCATCCACCCGTCTTTCCTTATGTCCTGCCAGGGCTCTCACATCCATCCACCCATCCATCTATCCACCATCTTTCCTTATGTCCTGGCAGGGCTCCCACATCCATCCATCCATCCTCCTGTCCATCCACTAACAACTTGGGTCCATCCATCATCCCCCTCATCCATTAATCCAACCACACACCTTTTAGTTTATTCATACATCCAACCACCTATTCTTCTATTCATCCTCCCATACAACTTCTCACCCATTATTCCACACATCCTTTTTCACGTCTCTTCATAAACTCACAACAATCTACCATCCTCCTCCCCACCCATCCACCCACATACCTGTTTATTGATATATCCACTCATCTCCCATCCATCCACGATCGACATATCCACCTATCATTTTATTCATTCTCTCATCCACCCATACATTTATCTATTATTTTTTGCCCCCATCATCCTCCTTGCTGTGTAAACATTATTCATTTTCCCCCATCTCTTCTACCCAGCAGTTTTTAAAGTAGAGATTGTAATATTCTTCAGGGGAAGCCTTTTGAGATTGAAATATCATACTTTGAATGATAACTGTATATCTACCTATAATATACTATGCTTTAATATTTGGAAATCAAACGCAGTACTTATTGTTCATGTGAACTGCTAAAAGTAAATCTGCATGGACTTCTTGCCTAGTGAGTTACACAGAAAGTGAAAGTGATTATCAGCGTCTGTGGCAAGACTGAAGGACCCATGCCAGAACTTCTGAGGGAAGGTAAGATTTTGTTATTTATTTCATGAAATTGAAAAGTTGAGAGAAATGCACCCAACCATCCACCTACCCATTCATTCATCAAATATGTCATGAGTGCTGCGGGGTATCAAGGTAAAAAGACCTTGCCCTATTTTCAGAGGCCTCACCCTCTGGTAAGGAATCAAACTCCCAAGCCGGCCATTACCACTCAAGGTGAAATATACTGCAAAATATGTGTGTTCAGGGTGCTACCATTCCTAGAGAAGGGAGTCATACTCTGTCCTGGAGAACACTAGGCAGTCTTCACAGGGGAGGTGATATTTGAGGCAGGTCTCAAAACAGGAGGGGGAATTCTTCAGATGAAACTACAGGGACAAGTCATCCACTGGCAGCACTATGTAATGACAAACAGCATGGATTCAGGAGCCAGAACACCTAGGTCCAAACCCTATCTTCGCTGCTTCTTAGTTATGTGACCTTGACTAAGGCAATTAACTCAATTTGCTCAAGTATAAAATGGGCTCAATAATAGCATCTATGTACTTCATAGACTTCGTGAGGATTAAATGACTCAAAGCCCTGCATGTATTAAGCATTAGATTTGTGTCTATGTGTGCATGCAGTAAGCACTATGGATGTTTGCTATTGTTACTAAAAGCAAAATTGTGTTTGAGCATAGAAAAGTGAAAGAACATGGCTGGTACAGAGAATGGAGAGCAATGTGGGCTGAACGTAGATCAGATGAAGGGGCCAGGGAAGACAGAAGACATGAGGTTACAGATGTGGGGAGAACAAGGCATAAGCTATGCCAGGGAGTTTGAACTTGAATCTGTAGGAAATAAGAAGCCAATGTACATATTAAAATTATTATTATGTTAAAATATGAATAATATAAAATTTGTCATTTCATCCATTTTATTATTTTATTTTATTTTTGAGATGGAGTTTTGCTCTTGTTGTCCAAACTGGAGTGCAGTGGCCCAATCTCAGCTCACCGCAACCTCCACCTCCCAGGTTTTAACAATTCTCCTGCCTCAGCCTCCCAAGTAGCTGAGATTAAAGGCGCCCCCCACCATGCCTGGCTAATGTTTTTGTATTTTTAGTAGAGATGGGGTTCATCATGTTGGTCAGGCTGGTCTCGAACTCCTGACCTCAGGGAATCCACCCACCTCAACCTCCCAAAGTGCTGGGATTACAGGTGTGAGCCACTGTGCCTGGCCCATTTCACCCATTTTAAAGTGTATATATCAGTGGTATGTAGTACTTTTACAAGATTGTGCAAACACCACCATTGTCTAGTCCAGTATAAATTTTTCAGGTGCAGAGATCCTGTTTGACTAAATACTGCGCCTCTTGCATTTTCAGGAAGAGTGTTTGGGACTGAAAAATCTGTGTCTGAAACTAGTCCTCAGCCACTTAGAAGCTGGCAGGCCACGATGCAAAGGGCTGCCTGTCTGGAATGAAGACAGTACCCCAGAACTCCCACCTGAAGAGCAGGTGCTTGGAAGATGCTGCCAGTCTGCAGGAAACAGTTGCTGTTGCTGCTCTCTGTGACCAAGAGAACACTTTATTTCTTCAAACAACTGGGGGTCAAACCAGCTCCTGGGTAAGGCTTCAGGCCCTACTCATGTGAGAAACCAGCCCTGGTGGGTTCCATGGACAAGAATAAAGAACAAGGAGTGGCCTTGTTCACCTCATGCAACCTCCAGGCATTTCAGCTTTCTTTTCTCGGAGGAAAAAGTGAAGTGGGTAGTCACTAGGAACAATGTGTGTCTTACTGTGTTTCATGGAACCTGGAGGTTCCTTAGAGACCCTTCAGAAGCAGACAAAGTGGTCAGAGTAAAAGCTTAAGAGTAAGCTGTGCCTCTCTGTCCCCAGTCCCCATCCTGACTGCAAAAGTTCCACCTGCATCAGTTTTATATACCTGACTATTGTATGAAATTTCATTTTGACAAAGGACTAGTTTTTAAAAATATATAAAAACCAACAAACTAGGCCATATCAAGTCCTAGTCCCTTCTCCATGAGTGCAGTAAACAATTACACCAAGGCAAAAGCAGGTATGAAAGTGCTTCGCAAACTATAGAGGGGCATGCAAATTCTAGGGGTTGTAATTAGGATTATTCTCCCCAGCAGGGAGTATTTTGTTTGCCTGCTTCCCGATAGTTTAGTAAGGGACTGAGGTCATTTGCCCCCATACCACAAATGACTCATTTCAAATAACTGACCTGGTGACTTACTGAGTCAGCACCTGCCTTTGGGAATTCCTGGATCACCTCTCTGAGCTCTCCTCTCCTCCACTTGTCACTCTAAACACACCCTACCCACACCCTGGTCACACAAACTCTTCCCAAACTCTTAGCTGCTCCATGTCTGTGGTGTGTTGCACCACCTCTCTTTCTAAGCCAAATCATGGGATGTGGGAAACTGGAAAGGAAACTTGATTGATTTGGAGAGAATCCAGAATGCAAACAGCAGCTTTGGACCAAGAAAGCCCAGGTATGAGCATTGGCTTTCCCCCTTATCAGAGGATGACTTAACCTCTGGGAGTTTTGCTAATCTCAGCCACAAAATGAGGATAATCAGACCTGTCCCATAGTTGACTATGAGTAGTCAGCGAAAGAAGACATCAAGACCTTTTACTGGGGTGCCTGCCTCATAGTGGAACTCAGTGACCTCTAAGCTACCTGAGAACAGGGACACATCTGTCTGGGGTGCTAGCACATTTCAGCTCTCAGTTCCTGACATACACACTGTGCTCCACAAATAAGCATTACATAAATGCAGGAGGGACTGTTATTTTTTTCCCTTCCATCAGGGAACATAGGGGTGTTTCAGGAATCTCATGTACTAGTGGGTGGAAACACATAGACAACTTGACAGTTTCTAAATAAATGCAAGCAATAGTATCCTATCCCTGGTTCAGGGAGACTTCAGTGCAGCCAGAGCATTACTCACTCTGGCAGACTAGGGTTCTTTGCTGAAATATTGGGGCCTGATGACTTCTGACTGGTAGTAATAAATCCTGTTCCTCTCAAGCAAAGAAAAGTCAAATCTAAACCAAATGTGAGCAGGAGTATAAAATGCAAAGCTGGGAGATCTTGGGCTGAATCATGGAATTCCAGGATTATAAATGCAACAAGTCACAGACTCTTAAAAGGACAATATTTAATTATTTCACAGGACTGCCTCCCAGAAAAGGAATGATCTGGAATGGGAAAGAAAAGGTGACATTCCAGTTGAACCTTAACTCTTAAAAAAATTCATACTTAGTTCCTATTCAGTGTGAATTCTGCACATACAAATGAGCCGTGGTGAAAAAAGCTCTTGTGAAATAGTTATTAGTTAAAATAAACCAGTGGCTGGGAAGCAAACTTCATAAAAATACATGACCTCCAATGACTAGTCTCAAGCTAACCAACTGTGATTACAGAACTGAGCCTTTAGGATTAATAAGGCTTTCAAATTACTGCAAATAAAGAAATTGGTGTGGCTGCTACACCCTGGAAGTGCCAAGGAGACAGATGCATTTGGATTCTAGATAGGTCCATGTTAGCCACAAAGTGAGTTTTACACAGATTTTTGGAGGTTAAAATAGTATGTAGATAGGACAAATCCTAGACTTGGATGATAATAAATTTAGAAATATGAATATTTGAGAATGAAGTTTGAATTAATGCCATGTGACTTTACGTAGCAAGCTAACTGGAAGGAAGACAAGTGAGACAGTGTATATTTTATGCACTATTGTTTAAGGGAAATGTAATTATATTTATTCTTAACTATATTTCTCTTATATTCATGTAGTAACTAAAATTCATATTTATTCCTCTTCTCTCCACTTCATACAAAGTGGTCAAGCATTTATTGGAAAGCTTTAGAAATCTGTTTCAACGAACATTTAAGCATGATTTGTTTTGGACATACTCATGGTTGGTATGTAAATGGTAACTAAAAGCCTTGTAATTGTCTGAAAATTGCATGTTCTCTGCATTCATTCACTATGTGATAACTGTGTGCTGAGAATAATTTATATATTCTTGGTTCTGTCATAATTAATCATCACCACTCCATCACTGCCACTATTGCTGTCATCACCACTACCACAACCATCATGACTACCTTGAAGACTAACACCACCTCTACTATCACCACTGCTACTATCATCACCACCACCACTACCGCTATCCACCATCACCACTAGAGTTAGCACTACCATCACTACAACCACCATTATCTTCAACATCATAGCTAATAGCCAGTACTTTCTACATGTCAAACCTAATGTCATTTAATTGTCACAACAATCCTATGAAAAGTTAATTTCTATTTTACAGATAAAGAAACAAAGTCTTAGAAAAGTTATAAAACTTGTTCGAGGTCACATTTTTATTTCACTTAGTGAATTTTTCCTGTCTTTAAGAGATAGGGGGATAGAAAAGTTCTGATTCTTGACAGAGCAAAAATGCTAAATCAATGGAATCCTAATTCATTAGTCTTTACCAAATTTTATTCTGAATCATGGAAATACGTTTCTTTTAAGAAGGAAGTTTTCCTTTGGAAGCTTTTATTGGAGTGGAGGAAGTGAAAAGAGTATTGCTAAGGCAGAGGATGGAGAATGTTGACCCTCCCAGCTCCCTGAAAAATTAGAATCCTAGAATAAGACAACTTTAAATGTGTACACGCAGAGCTTGGCTATTTAATGGACAGTTTTAGATTTGCAGAGGACTATGCCTTGATTTCTTATAGTATCATTGTGAGATGGTTGTGTATTCTGACTAGAAATAGCACCATTTTCTAGTTACAGCACCTGAGAGTTTATTCAATGACAAGAATACTCACAAGACCCTTTTTGGATGGTTGGCCCAACCCACAAGTCATAGTTCCTTCTCTGAGTATTTCATCCAGATTGTGAAAAGCAGCTTCTGGCAGCCATAGTTATACCTGAGGTGGACACCTAAAGCAATCCCGACCAACCGGAGTCTTAGATCTTGACATTTGGGATTAGAGCATGGCTGAAGGTATAAGACATAAACTTGGAAGCTGTGGGGTAGCAATACACCTCCATGAGGACAGAGAAGCAGGGGAAACAAGAATAAAGCAGAAGCTCACAGAAGCACAGGAAATACTTCTTGAGTTCTAACACTTTTTGGGCTCCTTGTTGCAGTCCATTCTTGAAACACTTGTATCTTACAGAAGCCAATGGCAAAAATGCAGTCAGGTCCTCCTAATAAATTCATTTTATTCTGTTTACATTACCATGAGCTGGTTTCTGTTCCTTGCAACCAAAAAGACTTGATGAATATAGAAGAGCATCACACTATTTTACAAGAGTAAACAGAGGCTCAAGTGGATGGTGGGTGCCCCTACCATTGGGTCTTGAATTCAGGACTTTGACGCTAAACCTCAGGTCTTCTGATTCTGAGTTCTGTGCTCTTTTCATCACTTGGCCAAACCTACAATCCCTCCCCACATCATCCCATTCTACCCAAAGAATACAGTTATATCTCCTTTACTGTGATAGAAACTAGACATCCCTGATACTTTGCCTACAGTTGTATGGCAATCCAAATGAGTGGCAGATCTTCTGAGTCCCATCTTCCCAGATCTTCTCCAGAGAGCCCCTTTCTGCCTGAACATGCCTCACAGTTTATTTTGAAAGGCAAAGCCTTTCCTCTGACAGATGGTAACAGCTGCTTCTCTTCAAAACACCCAAAGGGTAAAAATTCTGGGCTCTAATGTACAGGCGTAAGACTCCTGCCAAGTCCTGACTGGGCTTAGCATCAACTCCTGTAGAAAAGGAATAGGTACAGAACATGGATGTAAGGCAAGGCCAAAACCCATTTTATTGCTGGCTACTATTTGCTAGCCACAGAAGAATGCTGCTGTAAAAGGCATGGCATGGGTGAGAAAGAGACTTGTTGAACTGAACTTTAATGGGAAAGAATGTGGAGAGGGTGGGTGAGGGAAAGAGAAAGGAAAAGATGTTTTGAGAGAGCATATGAAGGTGAAAGGAGACAAAAAGATACAGATGTGACTCCACGGTGATACAATGGAAAATAAAAGTCTTCTAATCATCAAATGTTATTTAATGGACACCTGCTGTATGCAGTACATGGATTCACCACAGAGGACAAGCCACAGATAAACAGGACCTGCCCTTTCTCTTCAGAAATTATGATCTAGATTGTGGTTGGCGGATCAGTTGCCTTCATTAGTTTAAGAAATATCTTGTAGGCACCTCTACATTCCAGGCACTACTCTAAATACCAAGAATGCAACAGCACAAAAAGACAGAGTGGTATTTTATTATTATTGAGGAAGTGGGTAGAGAGTGCAGGAAATCTAAATAAGGTAGACTAGGAAGGTCTGGGTGAAGAGGTGACATTTCAGGAAAACTTGAACCAAAAACAAACAAATAAAAAAGAGTGTAGCAAATGTAAAGCCTTTGAGATGGGAGTATTCTTAGTGTGTTTGAGGAACCAAAAAGGTTGATGTGGATGGAGAAGAGTGAATGAGAAAGCAAATAGTAGGAAATGAGATTGAAGAGGAGGGTAAGGCCAGTTCTTGTGCACCCTTGGAGGCCCCGGTAAGAAGTTTGGATTTTATGCCAAGTGGAATGAAATGACTTTAGTGGGTTTCCCCTAATTTTCACATCTGGTCAATTAATAATGACTGCTTAGCTCACTGTGGTGAGAAAGATTCTGAGGCTTTACAGTTCAGTGGATAAAAGTTTATTGGTGGATTAATAACATACATCATGTCTGTAGCATGAGGCAATGGTAACATTGATGATTAATATTTGACATCTCTGATCATGATGAAAGGTTAAAAGGTATTTGCCAAAATAGTCTGGGTTGTGCTGCAGTAACAACATAAACAAAGTCTCACTGGTTTAATACAATCACCCAGGTGACTTTTTGCCATGCTAATTTGGCTGTGGGTACAGGAAATTCTCTAAAACCACTGTCTTCCCTGCAGTTGCTCACTGATCTTATGCTACCTCTGTCTTATGACACAATTGCTGTTAGCAGGGAAAAAGAATAGTAGAAGGCCTCATGCCAGTGATTAAATGCTTTGTCTCAGAAACAATAGATGCCACTTCTTCCCCCAACCCATTAGCAACAGCTAGTCACAGGATCCCACCTAACTGCAAGGTGACTGGGGAAGGGTCATCCTTCCATTTGCCTAAAGGTAGAGAAGAACCTAATGTGAGTAAGCAGTAAAAATCTAGCATGTAAATCAACCTTAGAGCAAGTCCAGTGATACTCTAAGGAAGTCTGTAATGCACTGGGTAAGGAGTAGTACATAATAAAGAAATTCAGAGTGGTAATACTGACAAGTGTAGCTCAAAAAGGCTCTATAGAGAAGGGTACCTGAACCAGATCTTGATGGATGAGCAGAGTCCTGTTACTCAATTCTCACCAACCCATGCCCAATAAATGCTCCCCTTTCCCTGGCTTGATCCCACCTACCATTCTGAAAGTCACTTTAACTGACTCTTTAGACTTATGATTTTGGATGTAAGATCACATAGTGTTGAAGAGCATTATATATTTGCTGTGGAACTTTGGGCAATGTACTCAACCTCTTTGAGTTTAAGATCTTCATTTAATGCTTGATATAATTATCATGAAAATTAAACTATATAATGTAATCATGCATCTATTCAACTTATCAAAGAGTTTGGAATATAACAGGATCTAAAAAACAGTCATTGCTATTATTGACTCACTCTTCCCAAAAATTCTATTTCCCCTTTGCTTTATAGATACTGCCATAGTCCATCTTTCATCCTACCTTTCAGATGAATTTATCTTTCTGTGGTTTTGGTCCAATTTCATCTACTAATAAATCGACTCAACGAGGTAGAATGGATTAAACATATTCACATTTATTTTGTGGTTACCTAATACTGGTAAGTGTTTCTGGTAGATAGGATGGTGAAGAGGGAAGCTGATATAGACTCTGCAATTTTCAGTACATGACTTCCAAGTTCACTGAAGTCATTTCCATTCAGTTGGTGGAAGGAAAGAGAGTATGGAGGAGCATTGTTTGTGAGGTTTTTATGAGCTAGACCTGACAGTGGGAGCCTCACTTCCACCCTCATTCCATTGGCCAGAACCCAGTCTCCTAGCCTCACCTAACTGCAAGGAAAGCTGAGAAGGTTATGTGGTCCAGCTGTGAATCCAGAGGAAAGAGAAGAACGTGGAGCTCAGGAAGCTGTTGTCTTTGTTACACTTATGTCTCCAACCCTTGCTCCTCCTGTGAGTCTTTTCCCCTGTTTCTTCTCCTAATGGGGGGTTGTGCATTTGATGTCTTGGTCTATACCCATTTCTTCACTTATTTCCTAGGTCCTCTGCACCTACCATGCCACAAACAGTGATGAAAACAGACGTTTGGCTGAGCCTCACTCACTGAGCATGCCTCCACCTTCCCAGAGCTCCTGTTCACTGTACTCTGAAACACACTGTGCAAAACATTAACATTGACCAAATCAATAAGGTCTTGTTTCTAACACATTTTTAAAAATCCCAATTAGGATGCAATTTCTATGTTTATCTATGAATAGGAAAAGGACAGACAACATGTGAGGTGGGACGATTGGCGATTTTTTTTCTCAAATAAGTGAAAGTTCTATTTCCCCTTTGCTTTATAAATGGAAGGATACATATGGCACAAAAGGAAGATAAAACTCCTTTTTTTTAAAAAAAAAACCTTTAATTTTGGAAAATTTCGATCATAAATATATACAGGTAAAGAGAAAATTATAATCAATTTCCACACAGCCATCACCCAGCTTCTACAATTACCCACTCATAGCCCACGTTATCTGTCCATACCTCCTACTTCCTCCCCCACTGCTGGATTATTTTGAAACAAATTCCAAACATCACATCCACTTATCTGTAAATATTCAGTATGTATCTCTAAAAGACAAGGGCTTTTAAACCCTTATCTAACCACAATACTATCATTACATTATTGATCATTTTAAACTCTTTCTACTAGTAGTTTTGTACATGCATTATAAAAATGTCTATATTACTTTTGAATCAAGAAATCTTATTCTAAAAACATATTAAGATGTAGTAAACACATACACACACACACACACACACACACACACACACACACATGCTGAGTGGCTCTGACATCACCTCTAGGGAAACACCCTTGTCCTGAGGGGAATCTCCACCACATGCTAGATGGACTTGATATGCCTGCAGCAGAAGTGAAAAGGAAGACCCCCATCCTCATGCCAGTCCTGTGGGAAATGAGGGCTGGGGATCAGGCCCAATCTTACATCCAGCCCACAGCACAAGTGTTGTGAGTGGTCCCCTCGGGGGATCTCTGAATGACACTGGAGAGGGTGACAAAGACGAGAAAGTAGGAGTCAGGGCACTATGTGGTGTCCTTCAGAGAGGGTCCTTCCGGCCCCTTGTCTACCAGCCAGCTGATGACCCAAAGTCTACCATCTGACTGTTTAAAGTCTTATCAGTCCCTTTTGCCTTTGGGTCAATGAGTTTAGATGCTCTTTCCTCACCAGGATGTTTGACCCAGGGTCATAGTTGTGGGTGAGGGCGTGAGAACTCTGAGCACTCAGGAAAAACCAAGGGAAAACCCAGAAACACTCAGCTGGCTTTAGCCCCAGTTATGCCTAAGTCCAATTGTCTGAAGCAACCACTGTGCCCTGTCCCAGTCCAGATGGAGCTACCAATGGTGGTGGCTGGCACTGTCCAAGTCATTGTTTACCCTTGATCATGAATGGAAAACTTCCTCTTCTCCCCTAGTGCTGTGAGTCAGGGGACACCCAGCATGCAGGGTCATGTCTCCACAGACAAACCAACCAACAGTGACATTTCCACTGCCTCATCCCACAGAGAAGCCGCCCCTCATCCAGTGAACAGGGCCTGCTGCCAAAAACTTTGCCCTCAGCAGGCGTCTCCTGCTTTCTCCAGGATACAGAGGAACGATGATGATTCTACCAATTTGCCAGCTGTTTTTAACCTTTCTCAACCTCCCCATTCTTTTTGTCTTCTTTTAATTTCTGGGGTATTTTTTTTTCTTTTTCTTTTTTTTTAGGCAGGGTCTCGCTCTATCACCCATGCTGGAGAGCAGTGGCGCAATCTCGGCTCACTGCAACCTCCACCTCCTGGGTTCAAGCAATTCTCCTGCCTCAGCTTCCCAAATAGATGGGACTACAGGTGTGAACCACTACACCCGGCTAATTTTTGTATTTGTAGTAGAGACGGGCTTTCACCATGTTAGCCAGGCTGGTCTTGAACTCCTGACCTCAGGAGATCCACCTGCCTCAGACTCCCAAAGTGCTGAGATTACAGGCGTGAGCCACTGCACCCGGCTAATTTCTGTTTTTCTTCCATCTTTTCTCCCTTCCTCTTTTTCCCTGTCCTCCTCACTTTCTCATTTTGCATCCTCTCCGTATTTTCCCTTTATTCCTATCTCTTGCCCTGGTTCCCCTCCTGCTAGTCACATATATGACTGTTTTGGGGGTTTTTAGTTTAAATTCACTCTTTCTTCTTCACCTTGGTCTTGTTGCTGCCTGCCACCTCCCCAGCTTGGGTTTGTCCCTTTTTCTTCCCCCACCCACAGAGTGTCAGATCCTGGTGGCCTGATTCAGATCTTATTAGCTTGGTGCAAAACGAATTGCGGTTTTTCTTTCCATTCTCATCACACGCAATCTGGAAACTCACTTGCTGAGCAGAGCAGTTGCTCAGGGGGCAGTCCTCAGGTCACCTCTCCCTTCCGTCTGGTAAGCAGTGCCAGGCTTCTGTGGTCCCCAGCTGGAGAGGGAGAATGATAGAGAGCTGTCTCACAGGATGGGCTTGGAGGGTACAGGAAATGCTTTGCTGTCTGGGGCAGAGTCTGGGACTATGCCTATACCATGGATTGTTTCAGAAAGCCCCATTTCCAAGGGGAGAGAAGCAGAGGACAATTGAAGTACTGCTTATGTCATCAGACAGGCAATGGAATAAGGGCTTTCTCAAAACATCTCACTTACTGCTTTGCTGGAGGAATGGCTATTGCCACTTAAAGAATCTGAGGATCAGAGAGGTTAAGTGATTTGCCCACACTCACACAGCCAGGAGGCAGATGGAACCTGGTTTCTCACCAAAGCCCTGTTCATTGCATTGCAATGAGCACCTCTGTGGATAGAAGAGACCAGCTAATCAATCATACTATCGTTTTCTGTTTTAAGCCTCTGAGAAAGTCACTTACCATCTAATGCCTTAGCATTTCTCTCTTCCTGCCCCTGCTCATTTACATCTTATTTCCTCTAGGAAAGTTTTTGGCGTATTGTCTTTTCCTCTCCCCTGTCCTGCCCCATGCGCTTCTCTCCCATGTCTCGGTGGTGTGACCAGCATCTTGGGCAAACTCCTGAATACCTCAGGATACAAGCTGCCTGGAGACAGAGACAGAGTTTTCCTTTTCTGTGGGATGATTATAGGAAACTGCACTCATGACTTCAGGATCTGCTTAAAGTTTAAAGAGACTCGGAAGAGGAGGAGAATCTAACTTGGCTGCAGCCTTCTTGAAGGTCAGGCTAGTATCTGCAGGTCAGATGAGGCTGAGCTGCATTTCAGCAGGGACAAAGCTCTCTGCAAGTATGCCCAGTGACCCTGCTCCCCATCAATGAACTAGCCAGTACACACACATACATGTGATTCTGCCAGCAGTACCTCCTACGGATAGGTTCTGTTTTTCTTGACAAAACAGAGCCTCTGCAGTGTTGGAAACAACTTTAGCAAAAGAAAAAAATCACCTAGTTCCCACTTATTATTAAACGTTGTTATTTTTGTCTGTGCACATTTCCTTTCAGTGTTGGATCACAGGTAATCCAACACTGTTGCCATCTGGGTATACTGCCATTTTCTCCTCAGCTTTGTTTCCTTAGTCTTATATTCTACAGTGCTCATTTTCTTCAGCTTTATACTTACTTATTATTTACTGGATAAATTCAAAACTTTTTTTAAAATTTTAATTTAAGTTCTGGGATACATGCACAGAAAGTGTAGGTTAGTTACATAGGTATACATGTGCCATGGTGGTTTGCTGCACCTATCAACCCGTTACATAGATTTTAAGCCCCTCGTACCTTAGGTATTGGTCCCGATGCTGTCCCTCTCCTCAACCCCCACTTGCCGACAGATCCCAGTATGTCATGTTCCCTTCCCTGTGTCCATGTGTTCTCACTGTTAAACTCCTACTTATAAGTGAGAACATGCAGTGTTTGGTTTTCTGTTCCTATGTTGGTTTGTTGAGAATGATGGCTTCCAGCTTCACCCATGTCCCTGCAAAGGACATGATCTCATTCTTTTTTATGACTGCATAGTATTCCATGGTGTATATGTACCCCATTTTATTTATCCAGTCTATCATTGATGGGCATTTGGGTTGGTTCCATGTCTTTGCTATTGTAAATAGTGCTGCAATAAATATACATATGCATGTGTCTTTATAGTAGAATTTGATGCTAATTTTTAATGTAAATTCTAGAATTATTCTTTTTAAATTATGTCTAGCATTCTATTGATTGGATGTAGCATAATTTATTGATGTAGTTCCATGCTGGTGTGCATTCAAGTTACTTCCTTGGCTCACAGCGACATAAAACATTCTAATAGAAAATTTTACCCATGGAACTTTTTGCTTCTGTGGCATTATTCCTTCAGAAAACTGATCAGAAATGAGAATGGCTATAAATGGTTTGATTGCAATATGGAGTTAGTATTGAGAGTGGAGTTCCAGTGGCCAGGTTAAAACCCAGGTTTGGCACTTCTAGCTGTGTGACCTTAGACAAACTACTTAATCTTTAAAGTTTCAATTTTCTCAAATGTAAAGCAAGGCTGATATCATACTTAATTCACAGGATAATAGTGAGGACTTAATAAAATAATGAAATAAAATAGCACACAACCAGCATGCTTCAGTTGGTACTAATACTACTTCTACTATGGCTACTGCTAACACTATTTTTCTATCCTTTAACTCTCAGCTGGTACAACACCATGTGGCTGAAACCCAAAATGTTTCCTAGGGCCAAATGCAGCTGGGTTTGCAATAATCCAACAGGTCAAATGACTTTAGAGCCACTTACGCCACTAACTCCTACCATCCATCCGAGCTCAGAAACTCTATTCCAAACTCAGTTCTTATATCATCTCTTTTAAGGCTTTTTAAAGACCTTTGTAGAATTCCAGCTTTTTTAATGTTGGAAACCACATGCCAGCTCTCCCCAGGAATATGAAAATATCCCTCATATCCCACAGGAAATATAGTTACATCAGAGCGACAGACCATATAAAAGCAGTATACTAGTAGATGGGATGTGAGGTTTTACCCTCACAATTTGTTCATACCCTTATTTTTATTTTTATTAAAACCTACCAATTTTGATGTCATGGTTTGAGTTAGAGTCTAGGAGTCCAGTGGCTAATGCCTTCCACATCCCTTCCTGAGTTCAGAACCAAATATTTTTCTTATTTGGTTCTGAACTCTCCAAGGAGAGAGAAGTAGAGGACAACTGAAATACTGCTTAAGTCATCAGACAGGCACTGGAAGAAGGGCTTTCTCAGAACATCTCCCTTACTGCTTTGCTGGAGGAATGACCATTGCCTCTTAAAAAATCTGAGGGTCAGAGAGGTTAAGTGATTTGCCCACACTCACACAGCCAGGAAGCAGATGGAACCTGGTTTCACACCAAAGCCCTGTTCAGAACCAAATATTTTTCTTATTTGGCTCTGAACTCAGGAAAGGATGTGGAAGGCATTATATAGGAATCAGATAGATGGAGATCAGAATCTGAGCTTTATGGCCATGAAAAGCCGAAGAAAAGAATACTGCTTAAACATGTAGCCACAGGGGACTCCCTAATACTGTCCCCTGAAATGAACTTGCAGCCCACTTCATAACATTCCTAGCTTCCCCCGCTTGCCACAGAGTGGACAGCAGCCCAGAATGGACCCTCATGGCTGGTGGCATATCTGAGAGGGAAAGGGAGATACCAGGTGGAAAATGTCCAGTTTATTTCCAAACTCACAATCAACAAAGAGAATTTCCTCCTCTTTGTGTGGGGAGAAGGGAGCAAAGGATGGTCAGAGAGACAAGGAGTGTTTGCAGCTGAAGTTCTTCAACATGAGACTATCAGGCCAATGTACAACAGTTTTCTTTTGGGACCAATATTTGATCCCATGCTGACCTGCTAGATATGATGATGACAGGTTCATTCTCACCACGTGGACTTCTGGCATTTTCTCACAGCCATGGTTAGACCCACTCTCTCTTTCCTTCTCTCCTGGCTTTCCTCATAACACCTCTGGAATGGTATTGACCTGCTACCCAACATGGGGATGCAAGGGTGTGATATTTATGCTCTTGAATCATATTTTCACACCACTTTCTTGTTATTTTATAATTTTATTCACCATTTAGTAGGATTATTTCAGCTGCCAAAAACCCCTAAAAAAATATCAATTCAAATAGGCTCAATCAGGAAAGAAACATATTATTTTATACCACAAGAAGTACAGAAAGAAACATAGTGTGTTATTATTGACAATTCTATGATATTGGACCCAGGGGCTTTCTATTATTCTGTTCTATCATACGCCCCTGGCTTCATCCTAAGACTGGTTCCTCTTGTGGTCCTACGATAGAAGCTGCAATTCCTGGCATCCCATCTGGGAACCACATCATACAGAAGAAGGGAGACCATTTTACCACTTTTTAAAGTCTTTTTAAATGAAGAAATCTTTCCTAAAATCCCTTTCACACTGTACTGACCACTGCTAAACCAATCTCTAAGCAAGGAGATAGAATTACCATTATGGGAGTTACGAATACATAGGGTGGATACCCTAACCAAACCGGGACCCGGACAAAAGGAAAGGGGGAAAACAGATGTTGGGCAGATAG
Organism: Cheracebus regulus; assembly: GCA_963574635.1. NCBI lineage: Eukaryota > Metazoa > Chordata > Mammalia > Primates > Pitheciidae > Cheracebus > Cheracebus regulus. The sequence continues at coordinate 34,180 of CAUYQU010016299.1, forward strand.
CCAGCAAAATCTGTGGGGCATCACTAAGCATTTGCTCCTGTGGTTATGATTTTAAAAAGCCAATCTTCTTCTTTCTCTCTTTTCTCATCCCTGAACCTCAATTTCCTCATCTGCCTTCTGCACCTTGCAAGGCTGCTGTGATGATCAAGTGAGAGAATGTGTATAAACTACAAAGTGCTGTGTAAACCTCACATCTGAGGAACACGAGCTTTCCCTACCATTGCCAAGAGATAACTCACTCCAGACACTAGTTGTGTTTGCAAAGTTGGTATAGTTCTTCCAAGACTGGAAACCAGAAGCATCTCATCATTAAGATAGGTTCTTCTGACCTCTAAATGTAACAAAAAATGTAAATTAAAATTTAAAGTATGTTAGGTGAACATGAAACAATGCTCAGCATCACTAATCATTAGGGAAATGCATATCAAAAGCATAATGAGATACCACCTCACAACCTTAAGATGTCTACTATCAAAAAAACCTGAAACAAAACAGAATGTAATAATTGTTGGCGAGGATGTGGAGAAATTGGAACCTTGTGCATTGTTGGTGGGAATATGAAATGGTGTAACCACTATGGAAAACAGTAGGGAGGTTCTCAAAAAACTAAAAATAGAGTTACCACATGATTTAAAAATTCCATTTCTGAGTATATCTATCTCCAAAAGAATTGGAAACAGAATCTCAAAAAGGTATTTGTACATCCATGTTCATAACAGCACTATTCACAATAGCCAAGACGTGGAAGTGTCCATCAATGAATGAATGGATAAACAAAATTTATGGTTTTGTATATTTTGTAAACAAACAAAAATACACACACACACACACATGCGCGCGCGCACACACAGACACACACAATGAAATATTAGCCTTAAAAAGGAAGGAAATTCTGACACATGCTGCAACATGGATGGATTTTGAGGACATTATGCTAAAGGAAATAAGTAAATCCAAAAAGACAAATACTGCATGAGTCTATTTACATGAGGTATCTAAAGTAGTCAAACTTCTCAAAACAGAAAGTAGAATGGTGGTTGCCAGGGACCGGGGGAGGAGGAAATGAGGTGTTGTTGTTTAATGAACATAGAGTTGAAGTTTTGCAAGATGAAAAATGTCTGGAGATTGGTTGTACAACAATGTGAATACACTTAACACTACAGAACGGTACACTTAACATACTGAAGATGGCAAATTTCGTGTCATGTTTTTACCACAATAATTTCTTTGTAATGAAATAAAATTTAAAAAGTCTGATAACATGCAATGCTGGATAGTAAGTAGGGAAATAGCCATACATGTCCACCCCACAAACAGGTAATGGCACTTTAAATAGGCTTTCTTCTGTGGATAGTGGTTTGGTAATATCTCTTAAAATTAAAAGTAGAGGAAGGAGGAAAATTAGAAGAGCATTATCAAATGGGAAGTTCACAGGGTTTAAAAGAAGGGCTGTCAGATGACAGGAGCAGACAGGACCCCATGAACTGCACTGGAATCAGTGTCCAGAGACTGCCCAGCCTCTGCCCAGCAGGTGCCATTTGCAGCCAATATTAGGAAGTTTAAAGCAAACTATTCTTTGCTAGTAGAGCAAACACTGAATCTTTCCAGTACTGAGGGCCTGTATTACCTCTCTTTATAACATCAGGTAAAGACCTCCTACCTGTCATGTGTTATTCATCTTGGTAGGACTGCCATCTACCCATGCCCTCAGATTTTGCTAAGCCATCTCTTTACCATCCATATTAATCAGGGTAGGCTAGCTAAGAAACAGACTCAACATTTTAGTTGTTAATGTAGTAGCAGAACTTTATTTCTTTCTCATATGAGGGTCAATGCAGGTGTTCGTGGTCAAGCAGCTCTCTTGAGCAGTTTTCCTCCAAGCAGTGAGACTCACCGATTCAAGCTTCCTTCACCTGGGGGGTTTGCCATGCCTAAGTCCTCCTCAGAGTCTTCCATTGGAACCTGTAGATTCAACCAGATAATGAGAGAGAGTGTGTGTGTGAGAGAGAGAGAGAGAGAGAAAGAGAACATGAAAGATTGCATGGGCCATTTTAGGGGCTAGGCTTGGAAGCGGAGTCATACATTATTACCATCTATATTCCATCAGCAAGGCCCAGTCACATGGCAGCACTTGTAGTCTTCTCGTGTGACCATAAAGAAAATGCAATAATTGTGAACACATAATGTGTCCACCACAGTACCTTATATGGATGGACAACCCTCTTTATACTAGTCTGAACACTTAAGCCCCTGAAACAGAGGGAATGCCTGGATACCTGGAGGAACATGGCGATAAATGCAGCAGCCCCTGTGTCTCACAGCCATACTTTGGTGGGCTTATAAAAACCATCTTGAGACACTCCCAGCCCATCCCCAACTGCTGCTCATGCTTTATTCATTTTATCATCATAGAAATAATGAAGAACTCATTTCCACTTGGATAAAACCTACTGATCTCCTCTTGCACCCACCAGAATTTTTTACAGAGACCACATTTCCCAACAATGACAAAGAACCCCTCAAACATACTACAGTGAGCAGGGGAATGAATGAGAAACAGATCCCTGCAACTGCTTAGTCCTCTCCATGGAGAAATTCCCCCCCAAGCCAACCTATCCAGATTCTACCTACTAGTTGGGACACATCCCAAGACATAAGTATCATTTATATCTTCTTTACTTCCTTTCTTTCTTTTTTCCTTTTTTTTCTTTTGTTTTTTAAGACAGACTCTTACTCTGTTACCCAGGCTGGAGTACAGCCTCAAACTTCTTGCCCCAAGCGACTCTCCCGCCTCAGCCTCCTGAGTAGCTGGGACTACAGTTGCATGCTACCATGCCTAGCTAATTTTTTAATTTTTGGTAGAGGCAGGTTCTTGCTGTGTTACCCGGGCTGGTGTCAAACTCCTAGGCTCAAGTAATCCTTCAACCTCAGCCTCTCAAAGTGTTGGGATTACAGACATGAGCCACAACGCCCAGCCTCAAGACAAGTACCATTTCTTTACTGCTCCAGCCCAAAGAGATCCCACCCCTTTCTGCCTTACTTAAAACTGATTGTTTCTGTTACCATCATTTGGCATTGGGTTATCATTTGTATTGATTTCCACATCTTAGGGCAACAAATATCTCCTAAGCACACTTTGTTCCAGACTAGGGGATTCAAAATGATAAAGAGAAACAGTCTCCCTGGCACATGCAATCCCGTGAAGCAGGCAGATGAGTGTGCTGTAAAGCTGGACTTTTAAGTGCCATCAGGCGTACACAAAGCATCTTGGAGACTCAGGAAGGCAGAGATTCCTTCTAAATGAGAGGACGATTGGTGCCTTTGAATCTGGACTTTGAAGAGTGCATAAGACCTTAACAATATAGTCTGGGGAGAGCATTCAGGTGAAGACAAGAATGAGAGAAGTCACCAAGGTAGGACTGTGTGGGGAAATTTCAAGACAAGCAAGTTATCCTGTATGGCTGGAGTTAAAGTTGGAGAGATGAGTGTATCCATTGGGATTCTTTGAGCTGTAAGTTAATTAAAATATGTCTTAACTGGGCTTAGGCAATAAGGAAATGTATTTTATACATTGGAGTCCAGAAGCAGGGGCTTTTCGGAGCAGTTGGGTCAGGGTTCCTGGTCTGTTTCTTGGTTCTTCTCTCAGTTCTCCTTTTACTTCATGGTGGCCATCCTTGTGGTTGCAAGATGTCTGATCCTGGCCAAAAGGTGTTTGCATTGAAAAGGACAGAGGGAAAAAAAGTTTATCTTTCCCAGAAGCCCCAGGCAAACTTCTCCTCAGACCCCATTGACACAAAGTAGCTTAGGACTGTCCATTCCTGAACCCATCACTGACTAGAGACCTACCATGAACGGCACAAAAAAACCGCCTGAGCAAGATTCAAGGTAAGGGATCGTCCATGGTGATTCCTGTAAAAAGCCTGGGCCAGACCGTGGAAAGCCTTGGATCCTAGACTCAAGAATCTGTGTGAAAAACAAAAGGCATGGGGGCCATTGACTGTTTTTCAGGAGAGAAGTAAACGAATGGAGTTCAAAGAATAGTTATTTGGATGTCTTGATGAGAAATGACCAAGCAGAGGAGAGTGGATGTGGAATCACCATGTGCCCACTCCCTTCCTGTCTTCTTCTCATCAAAAGTGGCTCCCAGGGAAGGAGCTGCTACACTCACTTACACCAACTCTAAATGACTGATGAGGCATATGACGCCAGTGGGAATGGAAAGGAGGGTTTTGATGGAAGAAACAGTCCCAGACAGGACTGACAGGGTGATTGTGGAGGGGAAAAGGACATTTTTAAATAATTCCAGAGTTACAAATTTTGATGACTTAAATAAGCAATCAATGCCATGAATAGAAATATGGTCATCTACAGGAGTGAGTGAGGTGGTTTTGAATCCATAAATCAGATGCATGACTAATAGTCATGGTTATAAATATAAAATCATGCTGATAGTAGAGGAATACTAATAATGAAAAATAAAAACTAGAACAGTTATTATGTGTTAAGGACATAATAGTTGCTCTGAGGTGTGTGTGTATTTATATACTTACATACATAGAAAATACACATTTACTCCTTACAACAATCCTATTACCTGAGGCACAGAGTGATAGAAGTGAGTGATCCAAAGTCACATAACTCCTAAGTAGTTAAGTTAGAATAAAGTCCAGGCATCTGACTCAGGACATCATTCTTTTAGTCTTTATAACAAGAGCTAACATTCATGAAGCACATACCAAGTGACCGTACTTTATATACCTTCTGTTAAATCCTTAAGAGTCATCCCTATAAAGTGTATAGCATTCTCCCTGTTTAAGAGAGGAGGGTTCTGAGGCACAGTGAGGATAAGAGACTTGCCCAGAGTCATAGTTAAGTGGCAGGGCTGGAATTCACATTGCAGAAGAAGTGGTTCAAAAACACATACTCCATGATGCCGTGAAAAAGATAAATGCATCCTAGAACCTCAGCATCTGTATCCCTCATCTCATCAATGAAATATTAAACTCCCAACACTTACACATTTTGCGCACACTGTTGATGAATGTGGGACCTAGCACATAGATGCCTGGAAGTGACAGAATTTCTAAGCCTCGGGGAATCTCTGCATATAAGGAAAAACTGAAACTACAGTGGGAGGCTCCTGCCCAAATGAAGCATGAAGCTTAGAGGAGGTCGATGGGCGGGTGGATAAGAGACTAAGCTTAAGAGCAGACATTTCTGAGTCCAAATCGTAGCCTAGCAACTCACTGCTGGGGAGCCTTTGGGGAGCCTTAGGAAAATAGCTTAACCTCTTGGAACTTTCATTGCCCCAGCTGTAAAATAGAGACAGTACCAGCAAGATCTCATTTTGAATCAGATGAAGCAAATAAAACATTTAGCAAAAGCTTATTACATGGTAGCTGTGTTGCTATTATTGTTGTTGTTGTAATTTCTATAAAAGAATATGGAAGACAAATAGCCAAGTGCCAGAACAAAAGATTCTCCTCTTTATATTTCATGATGCTCTGATCCCTCAAAACCTTCACACAGCAACTGCCTCAGTCTCCAAGTTTCCTGGCAGGACTCTTCACATTAGATTAAGAAAGGCCAGCTGCTATTCTTGGATCACAGGAGGAAGGGAAAAAAGAGGTGAGGAAAGGCTGCCCACCCAAGCCCTTTTCCTAGGCCCTTTGCAGCTGCCAGAAGCCCCAGTTCTACCACCTGCCCAGCCTCCCAGGCAATGCCCTGGCACTGACGGAAACGGCACTCTCTGTCCAGTTACCTGGTTTGCATTTCAGAGAGTGACCAGCAGCTGTTGGCTGCTGCAGGTTCTGGCTGTTAATACCATGACCAAGAAGTAGTGTGGTTGTGAGCTCAGTGCTGGCACAGGAGACGACTGCTTCCCTCTCCCCAGAGGCAGGGGACAGGAAGGTGGGGAGAACCCAGCTATCCGTGAAGCCCTGGGCACCATAGCACAAGGTGCTGGCTACCCCAGAGAGGTTTCAGATCTTCCAGACCAAGACCCCTAGCTCCTTGGTTAGCCTTGAGCCAGATGCCAGTTTACTGGCTGGGAAGAGGCAACTTCCCCCAGCAGCCAATGCTCCCACAGGCTTCCGGAATCTGCCTGAGTCTACAAGTGCTTAGTCATGGCCATTAGAGCTGGCAAAGCCCTCAATCCTACAATCCCATTTTATAGGTGAAGAAACTGAGGCCCAGAGGGATGAAGTGACAAGTCTAACATGGCACCATGAGTCAGGGCAGGGCTGGGGCAGGAATGCTTGTGCAAACAACGAGCCTAGGGCTTTTTTATTACTCAAAGCCACAGAGCTGCCCCCGCATACATACCTAAAAAGGGCTAGATCCGGTGATCCTAAAAAGGGCTGGATCTGGTGATCCAGCTGGGGCCTGAGACCTCAATACACAGAAATCTCCTCCAAGTTCTACACACCTTTGAAAGAGAGCTTGCCAAAAACAAATGATAGGCAAAAATAATGGCAAAGACGTGTGTTTTGGCATGGAAAGACACTCATGCTACAGTGTTAAATAAAAAAGAAACAGATTCCCCAAGCAGCATTTATCCTATGATCCCATTTGGATAGGGAGCACACGTGCATAGAAGAAAAGACTGGAAAGAGAGAACAACAGTTACTTTTAGGAAGCAGGGTTGTGGGTCATTTTCATTTTTTCTTTTGTCATGCATATTTTCTAAATTTTCTACTTTGAGAGTGTTTATTTCTGAAACAATTTTAAAAGATTATAAAGTAAGTAGGCAAGTGCCAGGGTCCCCAGTGACCCTCACTCAGACAGGCTTGGCTTGCCACAGCTTCCAGGACAGACTGCACCCATTGCACAAGGCGGGGGTGTTTTCCTTTCCGGTGAAGCCTAAACAAGCTCAGACCTGTGGGCAGGGAGCCACAGCTGTGGTTTTGCTGCAGTCTGGGAACAGCAGCTCCAGTGCGGGACACTCCTGGGTCTCCAATGTGTACCAGGGAGGAAGGGCTAGATGCCAGACCCCAGTCTCACAGCTGGCTCAGCTGAGAGTGTGTCTGGCAGGTGGGGGCAGAGGCCAAATCTGAGGTCTGAGATGCAGGCTGTAAGGAAGAGGGAGATAAAGCCTAGTTGGCCCTTTTGGGAAATCTCCCAGTCCCAGGCCACACCCTCCAGGAAACCTCCTAGTACAGTTCTGTCTTTCAGACATGCACCTCTCTCATTTTGCTGCTGCTTGTCCAATATGATCCAAAGCCCTTGAGACCAATGCACCTTTCTGTGTTACTCCATGAAGGCGATCTGCCATGTGGGAACCTCTCAACCTTCTTGCTGACTACAAGTCAGAGAATCAGGAGTCTCGTCACTAGTGCCACAGAGCTGGGACATGACAGAACCATTGCCTTGCACCACATACCAAGTGAGTACTAAGCACCTGCCCGATGCTGTGGCTGGGATCTGCTATTTCCTGAAGCGACATGTCCTGAACATTGGTTGACTGATGTTGCCTCCCTAAAAGGCTTCAGTGTGGCAAATGCCATCATCACACATTGAAGCGGCATGCCCATTAGGATGGCTTCCCCTGTCCTGTAAGACAGGGTTTTGCAGCTGCTTCTCACAGTGGTGACAAATGCAGAGGGAACTTGAGCAGCCAAGGCATCACGAAGGAGGTGGAAAGAGGAACTGAATCCTAGCTCTGCTCCTCACTAGGCTGCCACATGGGCTGGTGATGGAAGCCCCTGAGCCTCAGTTTACTCATGCAAAAAATGAGTCTCAGCAGTGCTGGCAGGATGAAGTTAATCTCAGCCTCTGCATCAGGGGTTAGCCAACTACAGCCCCCTGGTATCTGTCGTGCTGCTTGCTTTTGTATGCCCTCAAGCACAGAATGGCTTTTTCATTTTTAAATGTCTGGAAAGAATCAAGAAAAGAGAAATATTTCATCATACATCAAATATAATTTTACCTAATCCAAATCTCAGTATCCATAATAAAGTTTTACTGGCCATGCCCATTGATTTACGTATTGCTCATGGTTGTTTGTGAACTACAATGGCAGAGTTGAGTGGTTTTGACAGAGACCAGATGGCCCACAAAGACCAAAATATCTACTGTTTGGCCATTTACAGAAAAAGGTTTTCCAACCCATCATCTAATTGTCCAGCAGATAGCAGAATGTTAATAAGCACTGCTCTCCCTTCTCCTGGGGGCCTCATAACCTGTTTTTTAAGTCCTCTCTGCCAGGTACTTTTTTTTTTGCCATATTTAAAAGAAAGGGTTTGACAAGGAGTATCACCGCTTTGAGAGGGTGGAAGAGGAGGGAGAGACTTCCTCATTGTGATCATCAGGCTGGAAGATGGAAGACCAAATTGCAGAGATTAGGTCTTCATTCTGCCATCAACTGGTGGTGCAACCTGGAGTAAGTCACTTTACCTCTCTGAGACTCAGTCTCCCTCACCTATAACATAGGATGATAATCGCTAATGTTACCTATCACTTACCGCATGCTAGACATTGTTCCAATCACTTACATCAGTAGTTTATTTAATCATAGCAGCTCTCTGAAGTAAGTACTATCATTAGACCACTTATGGGCAAAGAAAACAGGCACAGGGAGGTTTTGTGGGTGGCCGCTGGTTTCACAGCCAGTCAGAGATGGGATTCAAACTCAGTCTGACTTCATCACTTGTATGCTTAAACAACTACATTCTAGAGCCCAGCATACTTCATAGACCTATTGGGGGATTCAACAGAGATAAGGAATTAGAATTCTTTTTAAATTTATTTTTTGAATTGACAAGTAAACTTTATGATGTGCAGCATGATGTGTTGGTGTTTTTATACATCGTGGAATGGCTAAATCAAACTATTTAACATGACCATTGTCTCGCATACTTATTTTTGGTGGTGAGAACACTTAGAACCTACTCTCGCAGAAATTTTCAAGTATACAGTATATTGCTATTAACTATAGTCACTGTGTTGTAAAATAGATTTCTTCCACTTACTCTTGCTGTCTCAGTGAAACTTCCTGTTCTTAGACCAACATTTCCCCAATCCTCTGAGCCCCCAGTCTCTGGTAACCCCATTTTACTTTCTGTTTCTATGAGTTCAACACTTTTCTTAGATTAGACATGCATGAGGTCATATGGCATTTGTCTTTCTGTAGCCTGGTTTATTTCACTTAATATAATGTCATCCAGGTTCAGCCATGCTGTTTCAAATGAGAAGATTTTCTTCTTTTTTAAGGTTGATGTATATTTCATTACGTATATGTTATGCACTTTAAAAACCCATCCATACACTGATGGATACTCAGGTTGATTCCCAAACTTGGCTTTTGCGAATACTGCTGTAGTGAACATAAGAGTGCAGATAGCTCTGACCCATTTCATTTGTTTGATATATACCCAGTGGTGGGATTGCTGAATAATATGATCATTCTGTTTTTAATGTTTTGAGTATTCTTCATACTGTTTTTCAGGGATCTGAACACTTTTTAGTGACCTCTCAAGGTCTGTAGCTATGTAAACTCTTTTCATATTGAATGAAGAAGAAGGATCAAGTTTTCAAATCCCTTACTAATGGTGGCATTTCCGACACTGTGGCAGCATCTGAATAGAGAGGTGACATTTTGGGGGCATTCACAAGTCCTGTTCACATGCATTCTATTTCCTTACTATCTAGGAGTGAAAAAAACAAAACAAAACCTGCCCTCCTCTCAAAGCCAAAGCAATGTGTTATTAAGACCTGTTCTTAGTCAATATTCGATGGGTAAACAGGAGCCACCTTTCTCCCCATGTGGTCAGGAAGCTGGTGACACCTTCTCACCTTAGCTTTGGGTCTCCTCTCAGCCACTGCTCCCACCCCACCTTGGCGAGATGACCATCGGACAGCCCATGCTCCTCTGCCAGGTGTGCTGGTCTTGGCTCTGCTCAGCCCCAAGTTTAACTGAAGCCAAATGCTTCCATTGGTTTCATTTCTACGCATTCCTGAAATTGTGGCTAAGTTCAGCCAGCTCTCTGCATACGTCTTCTTGGAAGAAACCTGAAACGGGTTGCTCACCCCACCCTCCCCTCCCTGCTCCCGTCACCTGCTGGTGCTGCACCTCCCTGTCTCTCAGGCTGGATGAGGCACACTTTTCCATGGAAGTCCTTCCTGGCTCTCCCTCCAGTCCAGTCCTCATCACTTCTTCCTTATATTAGCATTTGGGCAATGATTGAGAGCTAAGTGTTGGGGCAGGCTCTGTCTTGCTTTTTCATGTAATTGATCCACTTGAGAATGTCTTGGCTGTGCTATGGGCTCCTGTGTGGCTGGGAGGGTGGGGAGGTGGTACTAAGGACAGACACAACATGCATGGCAGAGGGGTAACAGCTTGAGCTTTGAGGTCAAAATCCCTCCATCTCGTCCTACTGTGAGACCTTGAGCAAGTTACTTAACCTTTCTGAGCCTCTGTTTTCTCATGGGCGAAGTGGAGAGAGTGCCTACTTTGTAGGGCTGTTGTGAAGATTCAGTGAGCACATACACAAAATGTGCAAAAAGCCATACTAGTGCCTGGCAACTATCAGATGCTCAACAAATATGAGCTATTAGGATTTCTCTCCCTCTCTACAAGTACCTCAGCTTAAGGTACTTCAGGAATGTGATAAAAGCTTTCTCCATGTGCTCCTGTAATGTTCTGCACCAGGACACATCCTGGATTCACCCAATATGTACTGAGGGCTTACTAAGTGCCAAGGCATTGTGAGAATGTAAGGATCTGGATCTCACAGTCAAAAGGAGGAAGGTGAAAGACAGAAACAGATGTGTCCACCGGAACCAGGGGTGAAGAGCTCTGAGACCTGTGGGATGTGGGAAGGGATCTTCCAGCTCTGGAGAGGATGTGGTGGTGGAGTGGGCAGGGAGCAGGGAAGATGTGCCAAGAGAGATAAACTTGAACTGACTTCTGAGTCATGTGCAGGCCTTGGAGGCAGGCAGGAGCAGGAACAGTGGCGGAAAGGCATGATACAGCACATCCCGTCCACACAGCTCCCCTCCATGAGCCTCCATGAGGCCCTGGCTCGGTGCCCAAGCTTAGTGCCCCAGTGCCAGCCCATGGGGGAAGGATGAATGTTCCTTTTGACATCTAACATGAAGGCCATGGCTGCCCAGGACTGGGCTGGAGGAGGGAAACTCTGTGAATGCCACAACTGGGAGGGAATGAAGGGAAAGGGAAGGTGCCAGGGGCCAGGCCAAGGCTTCTCCCTCCTAAGATAGTTCAGAGCAACTCCGCCTGGAACCTAGCCAACATGCTACTGACAGTCAAGAAGGCCCTGCAGGAATCAAGAGCAAGAAGGGCCCATGATAGAGCCAACCTTCCCAACCCTGCTGTAGAGGGAAAGGAGCCAGCTAGGCCTGACTGGGAAGAGGGAGATTATTTCAGGGACGTGCTGTCCTAGCAGATGAATGATAGAATTCCTTTCTGATTGCGGGGAAAACCACCACCACTTCCTTTTGCAAGAATACGATGAGGACAGAGTAGTGGCAACTAACCAGGCCTCCTGGTTCAGAACATGTTCAGCTGCTCCAATGCCTGGGACAACCACACCTTGCCCTCTTCCAGTCCTCTCTCTCACCAGAGTGAGGCTTGGGGTAGGGGGTTGGGGAGCAGAAAGCGGTTCTGGAGAGGAGGAAACACTGAACTGGGAAGCAAACCCTATACCAGTCTTGACCAGCAGTATGAACTGCACAAGTTCCAACTCTTTCTGGGCTTCCATTTCCTTATCTGTATAATGAGACATTTGCTTTCCCTACTGTTGGCTTGGAGGGATGAATGTGATATGAAAAAATATCGAAATGTCTTAACTGGGAATGGCTGTGTCATCTGACTTCTTCACTAAATGTGACTTCACTGGAGGCTGCTTTGTTGGGGACACTGTTGCATGCCAATGCAGAGCATGCCTCCCTAGCATGTTTGGAGGTGATTCTGCCTGAAACGGTAGGTATGGGAGGAAGTCATCTTCAGGCCTCATTGAGTCTCCCTTCCCTGCTCCAGCCTTGTGATCACCTACAAGGCCAGAGTGAGACTTGGTCCAGAGTGACAAAAAGGACCCCTGGGGGCAAAAGCAAGGTGCCTAGGAGCTCAGTGCTCACTTCCTCCATCTATTCTGACCCATGGGGCAAAGAATTATAATTGCCTCTGCAGTAGCCATTTTGCCTTCTTGGTGAACAGAAATACAGTTTTGTCTGAGTTGTCAAAGTTTAGAGCCAAAAGCTGTATTTCTCAGCACCCTGGGATCCAGAGCAGCCATGGGACACAGGTGTAGCCAGAGATAAGACATTAGGTAGAGATCCTGAAAAACCTCTGACAGGTTCGTCTAGTTTTGCCATTTGTTCTTCCCTTGTTCCTGCCTGGAATGTACAATTGATGCCTAGAACTTTAGAAGCCATTTTGCCACCATGAGGACAAGAGCCATATGCTAAGGATGACTGAGTAAAGGCTCTGACTACCTAATTCTAGAAATATATGATCTCCCATTGTTAAGGTCACTGTTTTATGGGGGATATAGAGGGGGCAGGGTGTGAGTAGAGTTTACTATTATAGACAAGCACAATTATAACCAGCATGTCCTTTCTTTCAAAGATTGGGTCAGTGCCTTTCACACCTCTACACCCACATCCAAGGACTTACCCCTCAGCATTTTAAAAGCCAGTTACTTATATGTACTCTTCTGTAAGTAGAGGGAGAGGATTCCAGATGCCTGTGAATGTGGAGAGTAGAACTGAGTGGGATGGAGGCAGAATAATCTCAGCAGAAGGAATAACCTAAAAGTATGACCACACTGCACCCCCCAACACATACACACACACACACACACACACACACACACACACACTGCATTTATAGAAAATGTAAGAAAATTGGATTTGGTATCTCAAGGAGGCACAAAATCATGGTGAATGAAAGTAAGAAAGTCTGCTAATCCAACCACTGTCACTTTGTGATTCTTTGATCACTTAGAGTTCCTTCATCTACCCAAAAGCATGACACAGCCCTAATCAGAGCTCTAAATAGAGTACCTTCATTAACCTACAATCTTTTTCCATAAAGACAGACTTCAGTGGCCCATAATTTTATATTTGATATAAATGTATATATATGCACATATATATACACATTCACACATATACATATATACACACATATATATGTACATAGACACATGTATGATATAAATTATTCACATGGCAGTAAAGCTTTCTAAATTTAGTGGAACTCATAACTTTGCATTTAGCATTGCTACCACAACTTTATTTTACTCTTATTAATTCCACTTCTAATTCCAATAATAGTTTTTATAAAATACTGTCTACCCATAAAAGGCTATTGATGAGAATGTCCTACTTATTTGGTGGTACTTATTGACAAAAGGAGAAACTGATTCTGGCCATCACAGCAAAAAAGTGAGAGTTAAGGGGAATGTATTTAAATGCATTGAAAAACTCACAAAACCCTGCAAAGGCCAATGAGGCAGGATTAGAATCTACACAGCCAAGGATGACATCAAAAATCATGCCCAGAACTTGTTCCAACCAGACATCTCCAGTGCCAACACTGGGCATTTGCACTGCTTCTACTTCCAATGTTGGACACTGGATGTTACTGCTGTAATCATAAAGTTTCTAGCAGCTTTGAGGAAATAGATGAAGCTTCCCCTGCTGCCAACATCTTTGCTGCAAGGATTCTTGGTTGTTGGCTCACTAGTCCTGTCTCTGGCCAGTCCCTGGTATGGGTACATCTGATTGGTGGAGCCTAGGTCACATGTGGATACTCTCACTGCAGGAGAGACTGAGAAGTGATCCCTCCCTCTGTATTAGTTCATTCTCATGCTGCTAATAAAGACATATGCAAGACTGGGTAATTTTTAAGGGAAAAAGTTTTAATTGGCTCACAGCTCAGCACGGCTGGGGAGGCCTCAGGAAACTTACAATCATGGCAGAAGGGGAAGCAAACATGTCCTTCTTCACATGGCAGCAGGAAGGAGACATGCCAAACAAAAGGGGGTAAGACCATTATAAAATCATCAGGTCTTGTGAGAACACACTCACTATCATGACAACAGTAGTAAGGGGGTGACCACTCCCATGATTCAATTACCTCCCACTGGGTCCCTCCCCCGACATGGGATTGTGGGAACTACCATTCAAAATGAGATTTGGGTGGGGTCACAGCAAAAGCACATTATTCCACCCTGGCCCCTCCAAAATCTTATATCCTCACATTTCAAAGCACAATCATACCTTCCCAACAGTCCCCCAAAGTCTTAACTCATTCCAGCGTTAACCCAAAAGTCTAAGTCCAACGTCTTAGCTGAGACAAACCAAGTACCTTCCACCTATGAGCCTGTAAAATCAAAAACAAGTTAATTGCTTCCTAGATACAATAGGGGTACAGGCATTGGGTAAATACAGCCATTCCAAAGGGAGAAATTGGCCCAAAGGGGCTACCCCTTGCAAGTCTGGAATCCAATATGGCAGTCATTAAACCTTAAAGTTCCAAAATTATTTCCTTTGACTCTACAGTTCACATCCAGTTCATACTGAGGCAAGAGGTGGGCTTTCACAGCCTTGGGCAGCTCTGTCCCTGTGGCATTGCAGGGTACAGACCCCTTCCCAGCTGTTTTTACAAGCTGGCATTGAGTGCCTGTAGCTTTTCCAGGTGCACAGTGCAAGCTGTCAGTGGATCTACCATTCTGGGGTCTGAAGGACAGTGGCCCTCTTCTCACAGCTCCACTAGGCAGTGCCCCAGTGGGGACTCAATGTGGGGACCCCAACCCCACATTTCCCTTCCACACTGCCCTAGCAGAGGTTCTCCATGAGGGCCCCAACCCTACAGCAAACCTCTGCCTAGACATCCAGGCATTTCCATAAATTCTCTAAAATCTAGACAGAGGCACCCAAACCTCAACTTGACTTCTGTGCACCTACAGGTCCAACACCATGTGTAAGCCACCAACGCTTGGAGCTTGCACCCTCTGAAACAATGGCCTGAGCTGTCCGTTGGTTCCTTTTAGGCAAGTCTGGAGTTGAAGCAGCTGGGACACTGGATGTCATGTTCTGAGGCTGTATAAAGCAGGGGGACCCTGGTCCTGACCCACAAAACCATTTTCCCTCCAAGGCCTCCAGGCCTGTGATGAGAGGGGCTGCTGTGAATGTCTCTGACATGCCCTGGAGATATTTTCCCCATTGTCTTAGTAATTAACATTTGGTTCCTCATTACTAATGCAAATTTCTGCAGCCAGCTTGAATTTCTCCCCCAAAAATGGGGTTTTCTTTTTTATTGCATCCCAACAGGCTGCAAAGTTTCTAAACTTTCGTGCTCTTGAATGCTTTGCTGCTTAGAAATTTCTTCTCCCAGATATCCTAAATCATCTCTCTCAAGTTCAAATTTCTACAGATCTCTAGGGCAGGTACAAAATGCTGCCTCTTTGCATAGCAAGAGTGACCTTTACTTGAGTTCCCAATAAGTTCCTCATCTCCATCTAAGACAAACACAGCCTGGACTTTTTGTACATATCACTATCAGCAATTTGGTCAAAGCCATTCAACAAGTATCTAGGAAGTTCCAAACTTTCTCACGTCTTCCTGTCTTATGAGCCCTCTGAGTCTCTAGGAAGTTCCAAACTTTCCCGCATTTTCCTTTCTTCTTCTAGGCCCTCTGAACTGTTCCAAACTCTGCCTGTTGCCCAGTTCCAAAGTGACTTCCACATTTGTGAGTACCTTTCCAGCAACACCCCACTACCCAGTACCAATTTACTTTATTAGTCTGTTCTCACACTGCTAATAAAGGCATATCCAAGACTGGGTAATTTATAAAGGAAAAAGTTTTAATTGACTCACAGTTTAGCATGGCTGAGGAGGCCTCAAGAAACTTAAAATCATGGTGAGAGGGGAAGCAAATACACCCTTCTTCACATGGCAGCAGCAAGGAGAAGTGTCTAACAAAAGGGGGAAAAGCCCCTTGTAAAACCATCAGACCTCATGAGAACTCACTCGTTATCATGAGAGCAGCACCATGGGGGTAACCACCCACATGATTCAATTACCTACCACTGGGTCCCTCCCACGACATGTGGGAATTATGGAAACTACAATTCAAGATGACATTTAGGTAGAGACACAGCAAAACCATGTCACCCTCCCACCAAGAGTCATGGGTGGGAAATTCTCCAATTATAGCAAGAGGGTTTAGATGCCGGGCAGTGAAACAGAAGGACAGATGTCCATTTTGCTAGTTTTAGGAAATTAAACATTATATAATTTTCATGTCATTAACATATTCTATTTTTACACTGGTATAAAGAAATACCTGAGACTGGGTAATTTATAAAGGAAAGATGTTTAATTGACTTACAGTTCCACATGGCTGGGGAGGCCTCAGGAAACTTACAATCATGGTCAAAGGAGAAGCAGGCACATCCTACATGGTGACAGGAGAGAGAGGAAGCATGTGAAGGAGGAACAGTCAAACACTTATAAAACATTCAGATCTTGTGAGAACTCACTCACTATCATGAGAGCCGCATGGGGGAAACCACTCCCATGATCCAATCACCTCCCACCAGGTACCTCCCTTGACCTGCGGGGATTATGGGGATTACAATTTAAGATGAAATTTGGATGGGGACACAGCCAAACCGTATCACAGATACTTAAATACTAATAAATCTACATGTTAGCCCCAAAGAAGCCTGTGTTTCCTTGGCATGAAAAGTGCTTTCACAAAGTCTCTGCAACTTGAGGATTTCAAAAAAATTGATTCTATGGTTTTGAACATTTTAATAAGGAACTAATATGTGGATGATGGGTAGAAACACTAGACTTTATCTAGACTAGCTATAGGGATTTTAGTTCATTGTATGTTCACTTTTAAAAATTTACTCATCTCACCTGTTAAGAGTTTTAGCACAAAATAGATCCAAAGGATGATTGAAGGGAGAGTTAGGAGGGGCTGTTAAAATGTATAGACCTCCTTAGAGGAAACAAAAAAGAGAAAATGAAATACCCTGGGACTAGTAAGAACAGGATCTATTATGATTATATCTAAAACATTAAAGAGAAGCAAACCCAGGTGTTCTGCATCTGTCAGAGGACAAGAAGGTCCTGGTGATGTACCACAACATATACCCTCAGTCTGCACCATAGGCTGGACAGTTCCATGCACTCTACCTGGGTCCCATCTCAAGGGCAAAAATAGATTATTCAAGATCTTTCTCAATTGTGCTGCTTGGGGCTTTTTCCAAAGGTTCAGAAGGCCATTTAGACAGCACAGGTACAATGGAGAAATTCATGCAGTATGTCTCCAGGCACAAATTCAGTAGATAGTGGGTGGAAGTCAGTGGATAAATGCCTGGAGCCTCTCAGCCTCCGTGGAAATCATTCTGAGGCACATGTTCATAATTCCTCAGGGGGTCCCCAAAAGTGATTGCACCCCAGTTGCCCACAACAATGACCAGATCATTAATAAACATTCCAAATTGTCTTTTCTTTCTTCTTTCTGCTCCCTGAGTCAACCCCCAACACTCAAGTTGTGCTGCTTTCAAAAAACCCAAAGTAAAACACAGAAAATCAATCTTTGGCAGAGAAGCCCAATCACTGACAATCTGCAGCTGAACAAAGAGGAAACATGAGGAATAACCCTTTCTGTCACCTTCCATCCTCTGATATCCTGCCAGTTCCTCTCAGAAACCAGAAGTGAAAACGTTTTGTTGATGTGGTCTGTAGAGACCAGTCTCCCAGGGCCCAGAGAAAGACCAGAAGGGCAGAAAGTTAGACTGGGAAGTGCAGGTAGCAACTCTTCATCCTCATCCATCTCTTTCGCCTTTCAGCCTCCATAAAGTCCCTCAACCACTGTGTCATGTCAGGGTGAATTCAATCACACTGTCACCTGCAATCTAAAACTTTAGTTACTACCTGCATTCTTCTTAGAAGGTAGTGGGAGGAAACATAGGCAAAGATATAATTAACATAAAATATAGCTTCTATAGGTCCTGCCATTGGGATTAAGGTTATAACCATACTTTCCTTCTTCTACTACCCATTCGATGCTCGCCATACCTTCTGCCAGCACCCTGGTTGAATGCGGTCCTTTACCTGTTGTGACCTAAACCTTCATGGCCACAGGATATGAGTCCTGGGTGGTACTCTCTTTATTTGGAAGCTATAGTTTTCCAGTGATCAGAATTACAAGGCAACACTACCAGGAGGCACTCCTGGTCTTTTATGTTTGGAATTTTCCAAATTTGTAACATAGTCTTTCTTGCTTCCATTGTGCAGCAGTGCCCAAATTCTTCCTTAGTAATATAATGACTCTATTCTCTATTGGTTCAAGGATAGGTGCCCATAATGGCCAGAGGCAGGCTCAGCTTGTAATTTATTATAACAATGGCTGTGGTATCCAGGGGAAGCATTCTATCCCTGAGCACTAGGCCCTCCAAACCCATTGAACCAAGGACACAGGAAAGAGAGGCAACAATTTTTAAGTAGGTCATTTCTTAAAATAGTGAGAGGGGACACTTTTACCTGTACCCTTGTTTTTCAGACTCGTGCATTCTCTGGATAGAAATGATACCATATATTGGCTGTTAGCCATATACTGCAGGCTGTAGGGTGACACCCGACCCTCACAGGGTGTTGCCTGCTAGCAGCATAACTGAGGCTTTCGTGGGCTGTTGTGCTCTTATTTCCAGGGTGATAGGCAACCTCTAAAGTGGCTCCCAGTGATCCTTGCTTTCAGTTATCCTTGCTTGTGTGTATTTCCCTCTCCTTGAAAGTGGGCTGGACCTAGTGACTTGCTTCTAATGAATAGAATATGGCAAAAATGAACGGATGTCACTTTGGGAGATGAAGTTACAAAAGGACTCTGGCTTCTGACTTGCTGCTCTCTCTGACTCTCCTGCTTGCTTGCTCTGATAGAATCCAGCTGCTCTGGTGTGTGTTGCTCTCTGGGGAGGTCCACATGGCAACAAACTGATATCTCTAGTCAACAGCTAGCGAGGACCTGAGGCCTGCCAACGGCCACATGAGTGAGCTTGAGAGTGCTTACTCCCCTAGTCAAGTACTGAGATCACTACACCCTAGCCAAATACCATGTTTGCAGCCTTGTGAGAGACCCTGAGTTAGAGGTACCAGCTTAGCTACATTCAGATGCCTGACCTACAGAAATTGGAAGATGATGTTTGTTGTTTTAAGATGCTAAGTTTGGGGTAATTTGTTATGCAACAATAGACAACTAATACATAAAGCTAGCTCCTTGTGGATGAGAGGATCAACGGAAACACCAGGGAATTCTGTAGTCATGAACCTCATGCTACACTTTGTTGTTGTTATAAAATGAGCTCCTTGCTTGACGCCAGTGTTGGAATACTACAGTAATAGGTAAAGCTCTCAATACAGCCCCAAAAGATAGTGCTGCTAGAAGTATTGTAAGTAAGGAAAGCAAATTCTGCAAGTGAAATAGATAGCTTTTCCTATGAAGACAAAAACCTTGCCTTCTCCATCACAGGAGGGATCCGATGAAATCATCTTGCTACCAGGTAGTTGGCTGATCCCCTGGGGAATGGTGTCACATTAGAGGATTATACTGGCTTCTTTTTTGTGGCACAACAGTCTTAGCAATGGGGATAGCCTGACAAGCCTTGATAAGGCGGTGTCTTTTTGTTATATACATGCATAAATACCATCCATCTTTGCTGGCATGAGCTCTTTGCACATGGAACAAGAACAGAGTTATCTAAAAGAGAGACTGATATCTCTTAGACAGATCATCTTGTCTGTCTGATTACTCAGCATATCATCTACAGTAAATGCCCTCAGTAAGTATATACATGGGACACAGATATCTTCGCACTTTGTACCCATTCCCAGAGATCCATATACAGACTTCTCCCCAGACCTCCTAGTCACCCATCTTCCAATTCTGCTCTTTCCATGTCCTTGAACTTCCAAAAGTTTTACCTACCTGGAAGATTCACCGTCACCACTATTTTTTAGGGCCACCCCTGAGTAGGTCTGTAAGTAGTGTCCAGTACTTCTGGTTCCAGAACACCTTGGAGACCTATGTATAAGCTGATCTGTAATTGCCACCAGAAACTTCTCATAAGCCATAGACATGCTTTCAAGGAGAAGGAGTAAGTGTCATGGGCACCTAGGCCATCTACTTATCCAGGTTACTTGTGTCATTCAGACCACAGAGGCTTTCTGATTTTCTATTTGTATTCCAAGTGGGATATTCAAAGCTTTTCATTTGTTCTTTTCTCTGTGAATATTCTGCAGGGTTTTCAGAGGTAGCCAACTCACACCATAAGTTTTGCAATCATCATTTTCACTGAAGATTCATGGCTCCTGATCTGAAAACATAATGTCCTTCATGCATATTACTCACCATCCCTTGCCACAACGGGTGATGATTTAAGTAATCATGAAGCCACTGCAAACCATGATAACCATTGCCCCTCTGCATGCCACAAGATAGTGTGCTTATGTGTGCTTAATGAATGTGTGAGCAACCTAATCTCAGAATCTCATATTGAGGGGTGTTTCTTTGGGCTACTTCCAGTACCATTTACTATAAGTATTCCATCAGGAAACAAATGATTCCTTGAAACAGGATATTAGGAGAGTCTAATGATGGCATTAGTTATAAATATGTGGCTGGGATAGTAAAGAATTCTGGGGTTGACAAATGAGGAAGCCACTGCACTCCTGGGTCTGAGGAGAATGAGAGTTGGAGGGCTTTCCAGAACCTAGTAGATCTCTAGCTGTGGGGGTTAGCCTGCTTTGATAGAAGAGCATAGCCATTGCCAACCTGAGGTCTTGCAGGGAGGGAGCTGGGGAAATAAATACCCTGGCCACACTCCCATACTGCCTTCCTGTTCCCTTCCTTGCTTGCCATTGGTCAAGCCCAACCAAAAGTCAGAGGGCAAGAAGCCTGGCAATGCAGTACACAGATGTCAGCCTTCAGGGTCACAGAGCAGGTGGGAAGTGTGGCAGGTGTGTCTGGAGAGCAGAGATTGTTCAACACACTTCTAGTCCCACAGACTGGTTTGTCTTCGCAAGGAGTAGAAATGGGGTTCCCCTAAAGGGAAGGAGCTCCATTTCTACTGCTGTCTCTGTTGGGCCTTCAGTTTCCTCACCTGTTAAAGGATACATTGGAATAGATTTCCCGCTTTCCAAGCTGTCTTAGAACCAGTGGGTATATGGGTATAGGCAGGAGTATACTAAGAATATAGGTGGACTGTAATTTTTGCTCAAAGATTACAGATGTGTGGTTGCCACAGTTACACATTTTAATGGAAAAGATTTATTATTTTAAAAAAAACATGTTATGAGATAGAATACAATGTTCTAATGGATTATCAAAATAAAATGAAGTTAGAGTGGTGTAGTTTAAGTATCAACCCCATTCCCTCCTAGGGAAATGTGTCACTGTTATCTGCTATTAGGCCGGTTTTGGTGGAGAAGTTTGAGAGGTGCTAGATGATTCCTAGGATCTCCTCCATATTTGATAACCAGAGATTCTTAGATTCAAACTTCTCCTGGCTGTAGAGTTCCATTCCCTGAGAGCCTGAATTCATTTTTCAAGTGATCCCAAATAGAAAGGCTCACTTAGAAAGATAGGAGGCTCCCTCAAATGTGTGTCTGAGTTTGAGTCCACCTGACTCAAACTCCAAGCCCTTCCCAGAAATACCTTAGAGGAATGCAATGTTGCCCTTTGGTTGACTTTCTAGCCATGCACTGCTCCCAGGAGGGCTGCTGGTGTTATGGAGAGCCAAGAGCTGGTTAGAAAAGTATAAAGGGTGAAGGACAAGAAGACGCTGGCACCTGGGGGTGTCAGAGCAGAATCAGAAGAAGACACAACAAGATGAAAGTGGGAGCAGAGAAGCTTGACAGTTGGTCTTGGGGTGCAGAAAGAACCACAGAGGTGGTGGGGTTTCTTTTAGGATTTGTACTGAATTTTGTTATTGTTTCAACAAGGCAAAAGGAAATAGACCTAAATCCATTCAGCTTACCATTATTTATTGGCTCTGTGTCAGGTACTGTGCTAAGACTAAACAAAAGCACCGGGATCAAGATGAGTCCTTCAACTTGCAGGCACTTACATTCTAGTGGGGGAGAAAATAAGCCAGAAAGAAGCAGATTGATTTACCAATTCTAATACTGATAAGCAGTGTGAATAAACAATGCTATGGGTAGGCAGGGGTTCTTGAACTTTCCCAGTAAAGGTCATATTTTCAGCTTTGTGGGCCATCTCTCATACATGGAACTGCTCCTCATACATGGAACTCAATGCTGCTGTTGTAGCATAAAAGGAGCCATAGAAAATGTGTAAATAAATTAGAATAGATTGGACCCATAGACAATAATTTGCCAACCTCTGAGACAGAGTTAAGCTAGCTGAGAGTGGGGCAGATGTCAAGCAAGGCACCTTAGGGACCCGAATGATGAGAAGAGGCCAGTAATGGGTTACCTGAGCATCTCAGGTAGGACAATGAACACTTGCAGAAGCCCTGGGGTGAAGGGACTCAGCACATTCCAGGATCAGAAAGAAGATGGACATCTAGAGTATATTAAATAAAAAATGAAATAAGAATGAGGTGATAGCATTGAGGTAGGATGCCACTGAGTCTGGAGTTTTTCCAAAATATGACAAGAAGTCACTGGAGGGTTTTAATCAAAGTGATGACCAGAGAGACTGGGTGCTTGTCAGAATGACAAAAGAAAGTAGCAATTTTCCATTTACAGAGCACCTAGCTAGTGCTTGACACATGGAGGCACCTAATATATCTTCTTGTGTATTGGTTGATAAAGCATCGAGCTTCCAGGGGGTCACCAAACCCTGGAATAGAAGGGATTCTAGAAGATATCTAGCTCACCTGCCCTATTTTATAGATAAGTAAATTGAAACCTAGAATGCTTTGCCCATCGTAAGTCATCAGATTGGGATTGGAACTCTAAGGAGAGAATTGCAGCAGAGAAGCGTGCTCAGATGACCAAGCATTTGTTGTGTGAAGGACAGGATAATTTTGAATGCAGGATGATGATGTCATGGCTATATCAATATTGGGTCCAGCCCCACGTGGATTCAAGGTGAGAGTTCTAGGAAAAGACAAGCTGTGAGAAAAATCTGAGTGGGGAAGATTTCCAGTTGTCATGAAGCTGAGCCTTGAGTGCAGAGGAAGCCCTGGATATAAGGGTTCTCCTGGTGGTTGCCGGCTGAAGAATCATGGCCATGAGATTCCACTCAGGGGCCAGAGGTGCACAGGAGGAAAATGGCAGGCACCAAACTGAAATAACAAGGGCTTGTTTAGGAGCATATTTGACATACCCCTAAGAATGTTCAGAAATACTTGAGTGACACTTTGAGAAGAGGCGAAGTATGACTTGCAGGTGAGGCCAATGAAACATGATTTATGGCTGTCAACTGTACCCCACCTTTGCCACCGGGATTCATGTCCTCTTGGGGAAACACAAGTCATGTTTCAAATTCATGTGAGACTACATAGACCCACATCTCTGCCCACCCAGCAAATATATCTGTCACTGCCATAAGTATCTACTACCTCTTCCAAAATATTGGTTATTCTTGGAGCTAGTACAAGTAGTATTAATGACCCCAGGTCTGTCCCAACAGCAAACTTTGGCAACCTACCACACTGGTCAGGGCAGGATGGTGAGAGATGAAAGAGTCTCACCCTTTCTGTGGAATATAGCTGAGATGGGCAGCAGGAGGGCTATGCTCAGGGTCTTACAGTCAGATTTCAAGTGATGAGGTTCCTACTGAAGCAGGGAAGTGGGGTCTCAGCAGGTTGAAACCCTGCTACCCTGCCGACCAGGACAGCCTTCCTCTCACCCCTGGGCTAGGGCACAACAAAGTTATCTTTCTATTTTTAGAATAGAAAACTGCTATGAACTGTACTTTCCAATCTTCAAGCCCTTGCCTGGGCTCTATTTCTAGTGACCAACTGGAAAAATAACTGTCATTCTGCCTGGACATACTTGAAATTTGGCCAGTGGTTTTACAGTCCACTCCCTGGAGAGGGTTAGCAAGACAGAATTGTTTCCAAACAATGACAGGGCTGTGCTGTTAGGAGAATGTCATCCTGCAGTCTGCAGAGAGAATGTTAACCTCCACAGTGCCAATCCCACTACCTTCCAGCCACAGGGAAATCTGAATTGTATTGTTTCTCTCCAAGATTCCATTACAGACTCGGGACTTTCTGCTAATGAAGATAATGAAAATTCAGGTCAGTAAATAAGAAAAGTTAAAGTTCCCAGAAAAGAGTGCTGGCTTTTTTGTGACTTTTTCCCAGTGGGTTCTATTTCCAACAGGAATTATTAGCCATGATAGAGGAGGGGCTTGCTCCTTTACTGTGAAGAAAACTGGGCATGCAACTTGCTGAATGGACCTGAATTCCTCTCACTAGACAGGAACTAAGCCTGCACTGGGAAACGGTGGGACAAAGATACGGAAACCAACATCAGGGGAAGCATTAGGAGATGGGTGTTCGTGGTGGCACTGGTGACACTAAAGCAGTTAAAGGGCATCAGTGTCGTTAGCCTGATAGGATAATTTTGCACCTGGGATTATTCAAATGATTTTGAAGGTGCCTCCACTCCTAGGAGATGGAAACTGTACTCTCTTTCTGAGGATGACTCAACTCTTTAACCTCAGGTACATTCCATGAAAATGGGCAATGTCTCTGGAGGGCCTAGGGCCTGGCTTTTCAAACTGCAGTGCATGTGCCCCTGGGATTACACAGATTATGAAAGATACACAAAGCTTAGAAAAACAGGGTGTATGTTTCCAAAACATTCACTTTACTTGCAGATATGTGGTTTAAAAAGAATGCTAAGATACATAATGTTTATGACCACTAAGTATGTATCAAAAGTCTTTTCAGTATTGGGAAAATGTCCTACATTGTGAGCACTGCCTCAATAAAGTAGAAGCTGGAATTTACTATTCCATCATCCCTTGTAGCTGGGTTTTAGGCTGGCTCTTAAGTTATGCCATGCAGACATGACAGTGAAAAACTTCAATCTGGCCAAAGCAATATGAGGAAGAGGCCTTGAGGAATCTGTTTGGGAAGCACTGTGACAAGGTCACAGGCAGCAGTAGCAGGGCCTCTGTATCCAGGCCCCAGTGGGATCAGAGCAAGCACCTCTGTCTGGGCAGGCTGGGGTGTTTGTGTCCAAGGCCAACACCACTGAACATCTGCTGTGGCAGCCCCTGGGGACTGGCTTGATCATGTTTCCAGTATGTGGGGAGCTCAATGCTCTAGGTTTCCTGGAAGATCCACAGTTGCCCTTACATTCTTATTTTGCCTGAGCTACCTAGAATGGACTCCATTGTTTTCAACCAAGAACTAACTGTAAATGATTCACATGAACATAGTATGGAATCAAATTCAAGATTCACATGCATCTTAAAAATAAACATAAAATGTCAATGGAATGTCTCACTTGTGTCGGGCACTTTGGGCTAAACTTTTTACATGTGTTTTTTGCTTGTTAGGGATATATTTGGTGGAAACATGTGAACATTTCTGGCCTGAGGTATAGGCATAGGGGAAAAAAAAAGAGAAATAGGCAGTAGGTAGGACCAAGGGAAAAGTTACAGAGAAAAAGACAAATAAGCAAATGAAATATTTGTGAACATCACTGCCTGCCTTAAAAAGTCCAAGGCATACATTATTCCACGTGATCTTCGTGTCAATCTTGTTACTGTTCCCATTTTACAGATGTGGAATCTGAGTCTACACAGAGAGACTATGGGACTTGCAGGAGAATATGTAGGTGGAAGGCAGCAGAGGCCAGTATTGAAGCTGAGCCACTGCCGTCAATTCCAATTCCTTTCCCACTCTGTCACACAAACTGGGAGGCGCTGTATTTTCTGCTCTTGTTTTTCTGAAGAGTAAAGGAAACAAGCTCAGAGAGCAAGAACCAAAGTGTTTCTTTCCTGCTTCCCTATCCAGTGTAACTTCTTTCTAAAACTTAGCCCTACTACTCTGTCCAGGTCAGTCTGACAGAGGTGGCTCTGCTTGGGTCTTATGGGGTCACATATTGAAATCCTCCTCCCCTGAACAGCAGGCCTCAATGTCTGCAGCAAAGTGTAAACGATGTCTACGTCTTTGGCCATACGCAGCTCCCAGGGTGCTGCTGGCTTTGGCTGGAGTAGCCTACTCCCTCCTCCCTAACCGTCCCTCTCATTATACAGTGTCACAGTGGCCTGGGTCTCACACACACTGGGCTTTGTCTGGAGTAACACATGCCAGAGGGATCTGGAAATGTGAGCTGGGCTGCTGAGAAAACAGCATGGCCTTTTTAAAAAAATTCAAATTTTTATTTTAGGTTTTAGGGTACATATGCAGGATGTGTAGGATTTTTACATAGGGAAATGTGTGCCATGTGGTTTGCTGCACGGATCAACCCATCACTATTAAGCCCAGCATGCATTAGCTATTTTTCCTAATACTCTCCCTCCCTCAACCCACCTGACAGGCCCCAGGGGGTGTTGTTCCCTTCCCTGTGTCCATGTGTTCTCATTGTTCAGCTCCCACTTATAAGTAAGAATATGCAGTATTCCGTTTTCTGTTCCTGCATTAGTTTGCTGAGGATAATTGCTTCTAACTCCATCCATGTACCTGCAAAAGACTTATTACTGCAATAGATCATATTACTTTTTATGGCTGCATAATATTCCATGGTGTATATGTACCACATTTTCTTTATGCAGTCTATCATCAATGGGCATTTGCATTGATTCCACCATATCTTTGCTATTGTTAATAGTGCTGCTATGAACATATGCATGCATATATCTTTGTAATAGAATGATTTCCATTCCTTTGGGTATACACCCAGTAACAGAGTTGCAGAGAACTAGGAATGCTTTTACATTTTTGGCAGGAATGTAAATTAGTTCAACCACTGTGAAAGATGGTGTGACAATTCCTCTAAGATCCAGAACCAGAAATATCATTTAAACCTGCATGACCTTTTGGAAGCCAGTGTATTACCACATGGCCTGTGCTCACCAGGGCAGCTTGAGGCCAGGCTGAGGGAAAGAGAAGATGAGAGACTCAACCCTCCTCAGGGCCTGCACCCAGAGCTTCTGGCCAAGGGGCATTAAAGCCCAACTGTCACAGTGTGTTCTGACCACACTATAACAAAACACCATCAACTAGGTGGCTTATACAACAGAAATTTATTTCTCACAGTTCTGGAGGCTAGGAAGTCCAAGATCACAGCACCAGCAGATTTGGTGTCTGGTGAGAGCCCACTTCCTGGTTCATGGACAGCCAACTTTTCGCTGTGTCCTCACATGGCTGAAAGGATGAGGAGACTCTCTGAGGCCTTTTTTATACGGACACTAATCCTTTGATAAGGGCTCTACCTGCATGGCCTAATCATCTCTTCCAAAAGGCCCCACTTCTAGTACCAACAGCCGGTGGTTAGCATTTCAACTTATGAATTTTGGGGGGACATAAATATTCAGAGGCACCAAGTCTGTTTATGAATAGAAAAGAGAAGGTGGAAAGATGAGGTGAGTGATGATTCGAGTGTCCCTAACTCTACTGCTCATAATTATGGCAACCGTTCATTGAGTACTCAACTATATGCCAAACTTTCTGTTGGGCACTTTACACACTTATTCAATCTCCAACAGAATCTGGAGACAAGCATTATTATTATCCCTGAGGGTTTCAGATGAAGATCCTGATACTTATGGCATTTGCCCAAAGTCACATGAGTAAAGAATACAGAGCAGAGATTTGAGAACAGGTCTTGCAGATGACAAAAGCTATATTAGATTAAGTTATCAGTTTTTGAGTTCTCGTTGGCTCACAAAAAATAGACCTTCTAGAACAGGGTAGTAGAGTGAATTGAAAATCTTTTGTCTCCCCACAATTGTGTGAGTATTGAGCATCTAGATCCAGGTGGAACTTCTCAGCAAGACTACTGAAGAGTCAGCCACAAGTTATTAAATGTGCTTTGAGAGTTCTGCCCATCACTCTGTAGTTCCTGTAGGCTCTCAAGCTGTCAACAGATTAACCACATTCAAACCAGATAAACCTGGCTGGCTGGATTTTATTTCATTGCCCATACAGCACCAAGTCAGCATGGGCTGCTACTATTTCAGTGCTTATTTTCAAGGCTGGGTTATGGTCTCCCACATCCTCAAATCCTTTATCACTCTGTGGGTGGAAGGGGGAGTACTTTTTGTCATTGCACATAGATTTTTTTCCTCCACACTCCACCGTACCCACCTCATCCTAAGGATCATCTTTCTGACTTACAGGAGAGAAGTGGAGATAGATACAGAGAAAATATCACACTCTTTTGTTTGTCAGAAAAGAAGAGTGCCAACTTGGAACCTCCTCTCTCAAGATCAGTTCATCCCTTTGTCCCTCAGCCTCAGAAGAGGAAGTAGGAGAGGGATTTTTCATATAACACATGCAAATGGCCAAGTTCATAGGTCTCAAACTACATGCTATTTATGGAGCCAGGCAGAAATCCAGAACACCAGGGTTACAAATATGTGGCCAAAGCAGACATTGCTAATCAATCGCGGCACTCCTCTGCACCAGGATGTGGCTCTCAAATGTTCCTGGAGAGATTGCTATAAGCAGTCATTACCAGTCAATCAGAGAATGCAAGAGAAAAAGTATATTTTAATGTGAACCAGTCTTTGGGCCTCTTATGGATAGGAACCTTACCTTATGAAAACATTTGCTCCCCC
Source organism: Cheracebus regulus (assembly GCA_963574635.1). Classification (NCBI taxonomy): domain Eukaryota; kingdom Metazoa; phylum Chordata; class Mammalia; order Primates; family Pitheciidae; genus Cheracebus; species Cheracebus regulus. The sequence continues at coordinate 62,924 of CAUYQU010016299.1, forward strand.
CTCATCATAACCTTACATAATGTAATCAGGAAAGCCTTCAATGTTTGTTGAATGCATAAATGAATGAAATAATAAATTAATGTAGCTATTTAGACAGATGTTACTAAATCTTTTACTTCTGGGCACCACCCTCTCCTCCTGGGCAGTGGCATTTGACTAAGATGCTGAAATCTTCTGGTTATGAACTTGTAGTTTGTTCACAGAGATCCTTATCTTGCTGCAATAGCTTTTATTTTTATTTTTATTTTTTTGAGATGGGGTCTTGCTCTGTCACCCAGACTGGAGTGCAGTGGTGTGATCATACTCACTGTAACTTCCAACTTCTGGGCTTAAGCAATCCTTCCACCTCAATCCCTCAAGTCGCTGGGACTACAGGTGTGTCCCACCACACCTGGCTATTACTATTATTATTATTATTGTAGAGATGGGAACCCACTATGTTACCCAGGCTGGTCTCAAGCTCCTGGCCTCAAGCAATCTTCCCACCTCAGCCTTCCAAATTGCTGGGATTATAGGTGTGAACCAGCACACCCAGGCTGCTGCAATTGTGTTATGTTATTTTTACACTAATCTTAACACTGTGGGTCTTGTATCCCAGTGTCCCACAGAGCTGTTAGTGAAGTAATCCTTTCTACCTATACCTTCCCTGTACCTTCAACGGTAAGAGTCAGACAAGAATCCATTGAGCCTAAGCCAGAGGACCCACTAAAATGACAGACACTGGGGTGGATTTTCTCAGCCCCTTGATGACTAAGTCTTTGTTCCCCAGCCAACCTTCTCTCCTTGAGTTGTTCTTGCCTTGGGATGAGTTCTCTTCCTGGAGGCACCACATGCAAATAGCCTTCTAACAGATCTGCCCCATCAGTTTCTCAGAACTTCCTAGTCAGACTGAATTCCAACAGTGAACGGAGTTTAAACCCAATCTATCACCCCTCCCTCTTCACCCTTACGTGAGGGAGATGATTTTTACTAGTTATTGCTAAATAACAAACCACTGCAAAATTTAGTGACTTAAAACAACAACCATTCCTTATTTCTTGTAATTCCACAGGTCAGCTGGGTGATTCTGCTGATCTTGGCTGTACTCACCTTGTGCTGTGGTAAATTTGTGAAGTGACAGGAACAACTGGTCTAGAATGGCCTTGGCTGAATGTGGCTCTCTTCCCTGTGCTTCTGACTTCCTTCCAGCAGACTAGTCTGGGCATGGTCTCAGGATGAGGGCAGGGCTTAAGGAGGGCAAGCAGAAATGAACATGTGTTTTTCAAGCTTCTGTTGGGGGTTAAGGCAAGTTACATGACTAAACCAAGAGTCAGTGTGGGAGGGTACTACCAAACAGGTGGCCTCAGGGAAAATGAAAAACTGGGGCTGTTAATGCAATCAACTTACCACACCATGAAAGGGAAGGTAACTTCATCAGTGTGAAACATTTGAAGTAGACCCAGTCCCTCTCTTAGGATGAGGAGAGTTTCAAGCCAGTGACAATCGTGCTTCAGATGAATGTCTCAAAATCAAAAGTCTCAGTTGAATCTCTCTGGTAGTGAGCCAGCTTCAGCTTGGGTCAGTCTGCCAGACATCCCTCTAAAGCCTCAGCAGATAAAACAAGACTGAAGAACTTTCCTGGATATCCCAAGCTGCCGTTAAGGTCCTCAGTGACTTCCTGTCTGTGTCTTTTTTTATTTTTTTTTATTTTTTTTTATTGCATTTTAGGTTTTGGGGTACATGTGAAGAACATACAATATTGTTGCATAGGTACACACGTGGCAGTGTAATTTGTTGCCTTCCTCCCCTTCACCTATATCTGGCATTTCTCCCCATGCTACCTCCC
>CAUYQU010016300.1:0-11923 GCA_963574635.1 Cheracebus regulus
CAGCAGCGTTGAAATTCGTGGTGCTTTTCTGCCCGGGGGTCTCCGGTCTGGCTTCTCAGTCCCTTTTTCAATCAGCTGGATGGACTGCTCTGACTTCCCAGAGCTCCAGACATCATCCAAAAGGAGACTCAGTCCCGTTTACTCTGCACCAAGAGCCGCCGAGCCGAGGCGCCGGCAAAAAAGCCGCGCCAGCCGAAAGGGTCGCGCTGGCGACCCGTGGGGTTCCTCCGCTGGGAATGTCCTGGTCCGTGGGCAGCAAAAATCTATCGGTAAGTGTGGCGTCCACTGGCTCTCTGCGCTTTTACTGGGAGCTGCAATCCTGAGCTGCTAGTGATCGGCCATCTTGGATCTCTCTCCTGTTTCTCATTTTACTCTCTTCCAGAGCACAAAAGTGACAGTTTCTCTAGATGTAGAAGTGTTAGGTAGTAGGGCATAAACACTTTCCACCTGATTAATTTTTTTTTGAGATGAAGTTTCACTCTTGTTGCCCAGGCTGGAGTGCAACGGTGTGACCTTGGCTCACTGCAACCTGCACCTCCCAGGTTTAAGTGATTCTCCTGCCTCAGCTCCAGGAGTAGCTGAGATTACAGGTGCCCGCTACTATGTCTGGCTAATTTTTTGTGTTTTTAGTAGAAATGGGGTTTCACCATGTTGGCCAGGCTGGTCTCATACTCCTGATCTCAGGTGGTCCACCCTCCTCGGCCTCCCAAAATGCTGAGATTACAGATGTGAGCCACTGTGCCTGGTCTTCATTAAATATTTTTTAATTGCTTTGCGAATTGATGATATGAACTTCATTTCTACTAACAGAGGTGGAATTCTTGTTTTTCTTCATTGCCTACAACATCAGGACTTACTTAATCTATTTTTTAAGTTTCATTGTTCTGCTGGATTTTTAAGTGGTGTATAATTATTGCATAAATTTGCAGTGTCCTAATTCACATTGAGGTGGAAGATATTTTATATAGTAATTAAATATTTGCATTGTTCTCTTTGTGAATTTCATTTTATTTGCCCATTCGATTTGGGTTGTGAATTTTTTCTATTGATTTGTAAGCATAATTTATATATTTGGGATGGCAACCCTGTTTCAGTTATATGTTTTATACATGTATTCTTCCAGCTTCTCTCTTTAAAAATTTTTTTTATTAATTCTGTGAAGTTACAGTTTTAATATTAGTAATCTTAATCCTGATAGATGTGCACTGAGAAAGAAAAATTATAACCCTATTTTACTAAAAAATGTATATATGCAAAAATTCCAAGAAAATATTAGCAAATTGAATCTATCTGTTCATGAAAAAGTTAAGAAATCATAACCAAGTTGAATATAGCCCAACTATGAAAGAATGGCTTAATTAACAATAAAGTTTATAAATATAATTTCCAACATTAATAGGTAAGAAAAAACCATGTTATTTCACTAGATTCAGGAAAAAACACTTGATAATATTGAATTATTCATTTAAAAAAACTCTCTGTAAATCAAAAATATAATACAATTTCCTATAGTGATAAACTATAGCAAAGTATTTTCATTATGGGGAAATTTTGGAAGTATTTCCATTTAATCAGAAGTGAAAAAAAATCAATGATTGTGACTTTTATTTAACTTGATATTGGCTTTCCTGGTTTAAATAAATAAGAAACAAAAGAGAACTCAGATATGAGAATTGGAAAGCTAAAAATAAAATTGTCATCATTTTTAGATGATACAATCGTTTGTATAGAAAAATCCAAAATAATTTGAGAGAAAATAATTAGAAATAAGTAGAGAGTTTAGGGAGCTGATTAGTATAAAATTAGACTAAGAATATAATAATTTCCCCACAGCAACAGCAAACAACTAGATATTATAATTAAAAAAGTATATAATAGTATCAGAGAGTATCTAATACTAAGGAATAAATCAAACCAAGGAGAAAAATCTACACAGTCTCTTCAGAGAAAAACATAACAAGCAAAATACATTAAAGAAGGCCTAAATAAATTGAGAGACATACCATATTCATGAATATTTCAGAAAAAATAAATATTCTAAAGATATCAAATCTGACCAAGTTGATCTATTGATTAATACAATTAGTCTTACCACCACATTGACCACAAATCTCTGTCAAAAACTTTCCTTTTTTTAATTACAAAAGAAAAATGTTTGTTTTTTTAAAAGTAGAAAATAAAAGTGAGAAATTTTAAATGTTCAGTTATTTCCACTCTCAGTTGTAACTTTATTTTAAATATTTTGTTCAATATATTAGGTTGGTACAAAAGTAATTGCAGTTTTTGCCATTAAAGTAAAGGCAAAGCCTAATATTTTGCACCAGCCTAATATTATATGTGTCTATGTATGTATGTGTTGTTCTTTTTGTGTGTGTGTGGTTATAGGCTTTGTGGTGGTCTAAAAATATGTCCACAATTTCTCTGACACTACTCTCTTAGAGAAGTGGAGCTTAATTCCCTTTCCCTTGAGTGCAGGTAGTACTTAGTGACTTGCTTCTAAATGAATAGCATATGGCAGAAGTGATATGTGTACATTCTGACACTAAGTCATGAAAGTCATTGTGGATTCTGCCTTGTTCTCTTTCAGACCACTCACTCTGGGAGAAAACAACTGCTATGCCATCAGGAAATTCAAACCACCTATAGAGCGAGGCCCACATGGTGAGGAAGTAAAGCCTCTTCCCAATACCATAGGAGTGAGAAATACTAAAAGGGGATCCTCCAGCCCCAATCAAGTTTTCATGTGATTGCTCAGCCCATGCCAGCATCCTAACTACAGCCTCATAAAAGACCCTAGCAACAGCCAGGTGTGGTGGCTCACGCCTGTAATCTCCACATTTTGGGAGGCTGAAGCAGGTGGATCAGCTGAGGTAATGGGTTCAAAATTAGCCTGGCCAACATGGCAAAACCCCGACTCTACTGAAAATACAAAAATTAACCAGGTGCGATGGCATATGCCTGTAGTCCCAGCTACTTGGGAGGCTGAGGCAGGAGAATCACCTGAACCCAGGTGGCAGAGGTTGCAATGAGCCAAGATAGTGCCACTGCACTCTAGCCTGGGTGACAGAGTGAGAGTCTGTCTCAGAACAAAAAAGACTCTAGCAAGGACCCATTAACCAAACTGCTCCCAAAGCCTTGGCCCACAAAATTGTGAGATAGTAATTTATTTTTTAGGCCACTAGGTTTTGACATTGTTATTCATCAATAGATAATTGATACAGGCTCTTTCTATACATATTTTTGATTATTTTTAAAAGAACTGTTTCTTAATGTCATAAGTATTGTTTAATATAATTTCAAAATATTATATTCCTAATGAGAAAACTCAACAAAAAAGAGACACATAAAATCACTAACAATTCTCCTATGCAGAGGTAAACAAAGTTAACATTTTAGACCCTACAGTTTAGTCAGATTATACTGTATTTGGTTTGTTGAGGTGTACATTCACATGTGCAAAAATAGTTTTATTTAGTCTGTCTTAGCCCCAGGCAGAGGCTATGGGAATCTGACTTTCACAAATATAGAGAGCCTTAATTTGAGCTTTTTATCAAATTACATAATTGTGTAGATCATATGCTAAATGTTTGTAGGATTATTATGTTTCATCATTATTTGGTTACAGTCTAGACGAGGTGACTTCCAAGGGTACCTAGCTCTCTTAGAAATAATAAAAGAAGACTCTATCTTGGCAGAAATTCGAATTTAGAAGGCTCTCCCTGATGTCTAATCTGACTCCTTTCTGATATTATTAAGGTTCAAATTTGGATGAGACTAGAGATAATAACTTTCATTCCATATCCCTGGGAAAGAGTTACTTTTTCCTCAACCTTAGAAATGAGTCTGTAAGAGGAGTACTTCTATGTGTATGTGTGAAAATTGGATGCTTGACATTCTCCACGGTATTGGATTATTGGCTTCATTGCTGTAACAAACAGTACCAATATGCAGAGTTTCATACAAGATAGATCTTACTTTCTCTCTTTTTAAATTTTCCAGATATAGGAGTCCTCAACCTTTGCTGGGAAGTCTTCTCAGATATGTTCAACTAAGTAATCAAAAATATATCCTTTTTTAAAGGATTAATCACCTTAAACATCATTTTTGTAAATATTTTCTTTATTACATACATTACTCATGAAATAATACCTTATTTGTGTGGTACCATATTATTATTATTGTGTAATTAAGGTACTTCCATGTTTTCCAATTGTAATCATTAGAATTCTGTAAGTTTGCTACAGTGACATTTCTGGTTAGGAGTCAGAGTGGATGGGGCACCAAGCAGTAAGGTAAGTATTAGTATAAGTAAGCCCTGGTTTTCCCAAGACAGTTCTCATTTAGGGTTCTTGTCCCAGTGCAATCATAAGTAGCATTGTATTAATCCATTCTTGCATTGCTATAAAGAAATACCTGAGACTAGGTAATTTATAAAGAAAAGAGGTTAATTGGCTCATGGTTCTGCAGGAGATACAGGAAGCATAACACTGGTATCTGCTTCTGGGGAGTCCTCTGGAAGCTTAAGGTCATGGAAGAAGGCAAAGCAGGAGCAAGAGAGAGAAAGAATTGCTACACACTTTTAAACAGGCAGATCTCAAGAGAACTCACTATGGTGAGGACAGTACCATGGGGAATGGTGCTAAATCATTCATGAGAAATCTGCCCCCATGATCCAGTTACCTCCCACCAGGCAACATCTGCAACATTGGGGATTATATCTCAATATGAGATTTGGGTGGGGACACACATCCAAACTGTATCAAGCATCTTTGCCATTCTCAGAAGTGTCCCTGTTGGGCTGAGAGGTTACAATATCATGCTACAAAGGGACCTATGGGGCAATAATCTCACCTAGTATGCACATAACACTTCTCAGTTATCTTTTGTGGTATCCAAGCTGAGAAAGGATACAGATCTTAAAAACATGTATTTTGGGTTATTTAGTTAGTATAGTGTATTGGGAGCGCAGGCACTGGAATCAGAAAAAAAACTGTGTCTGAATCAAAGTTCAAGAGATCTTGGCAAGTTACTTCATTCTTTGAGCCTTAAAGTACTTATCTGTAAAAAGAGAAAACTAAGAATACCTCTCCCAAAGCAGTAGTTGTGGAAATTAAATGAGATAACTTTTTAGATGTTAGTTGACACATAATAACTGTACATGGGGTGGGAGGTGCAGAGTGATATCTGATACATGTATAAAATGTGTAATGATCACATCAGGATAATTAGAATATCCATCACCTCATTGATTATTTATTTGGATTACGGGCATTTAAATTTTTCCGTTCTATCTTTTTGAACATAGACAATAAACTGTGACCTATATCCACCCTACAGCATGATAGAACACTGGAACTTATTTCTTCTATCTAGTTGTAACTTTGGAGATGACCTAGACTTCTCTTAGTTTCCTGAGGCTGCTGTAATAAAGCACCATGAACTGGGTGACTTAAAACAACTGAATTTTATTGTCTCATAGTTCTGAAGGCTAGAAGTCCCAAATCAAGACATCAGCAGAGCCGTGCTCTCTGAAACTTACAAGGGAGAATCCTTCCTAACTTCTCGTGGTTGGCTTGTAGATGCAACACTACAATCCCCCATCTTCACACTGCATTTTCCCTGTGTCTCTACACACTTTTTCCTCTGTACATGTCTTATCTGTGTCTGAGTTCAAATTACCCCCTCCATTTTTTCAAAAATTAGTGTACCTATATATTAAATTAGGGCCCATCCTAATGGTCTCATCTTAACTTGACTATACCTTCATCTACATATGTTTCCATAGAGGGTCACATTCTGAGGTAGCAGGGGTTAGAACATCAACATATCTTTTCAGGGAGACAAAATTTAACCCATAATGCTATTTTTAAAGCATTTATTTGTTTGACTCATATTAAGCTCTTATTGATGTTTTCTGCTCATATGTTCAGACAGAAAAATACTTTGTTCAGCCAAAATCATGTAAGGCAGAGGGAATTTTGGTCACTGCAAGAGAAACTGCTATTTGGCTTTAAATATTTATTTTTCCTTCTTCCACCCTGAGAGAGACTTTTGACTGCGGCTACCTGGAAAGAAAACTGAAATGTGCATCCTTATTTATAACTGGTTCTGGTCACAGAGCTAAGTTTGACCAAGAAGATGCAGGCGAACTGTCCTTAATGAAAAGAAAAATAATGCCTTACCTTTCTTTTGCTCCTTCTCACTAGCCAGAATGCAGAGATGTGGTGGCTGAAGATGGAGCTTTTCCCTGAAGCAACCACCTGTTGGAAACTTCACGTTGAAGATGCCTGAGTACTAATACAGAGGGGATCTGAGTCCCTGGTGGATATTCCAAATTTGGGTTGTTCATGGTGATATGAGAAGACAATAAACTTCAATTTTGCCTAAATAACTGTCACTTGGGGGATTTTGTGTCATTTACAGACAAATCTGACCTAGATTAATACACTTCTGCTGGGTACCAAGACCAATCTAATAATCAAGAAGGTTCCATTCCATCTAGAAATTTCTCTATAACAGGACTTAAAGAAGTTCTTTAACTTCTGCAACTCATTTCAAATACTGCTTTTAATTAGCAAGAAGTTTAAAAGATGCAACAATGTAATAGGGCTGAGAAAAATGTCATAAAAGTCTAACACAGTCACAGGTAAAGTACTTGTAGTAAATTACACAGAACAAGGATGATGGTAATCCAGGCCATTTGTGTTGGTCACACCACACGTAGACTACAGTTTTCAGCCCTGGAAGCCATAATTTGAGGAAAGGTACAGATAAACCGGGACATTTACGATTGAGAGGGATCAGAATAATGAGAGGATATTGTGTCTCACAACGCTTTAAGTAGCCAGAGAGTAATGATTCAAAGCTGGAAAGGCTCACTCAATATAACCAATGGCTTTATACCCTAATTACTTAGAGATGTCCTGGGTGAAATTGAGTAGTAAATTGCTACTAGAGATATTTAAACCTAAGCATGACCCCTGGGCAAGGATGTTGTAGGGGATGATGAAGGATAGAAAGGGTGTGAGGTATTCTCCTTTGCTTGTGAGTAAATTGAAACTTACTTGAGCTTCTTTAGGAATGGGGAAAGTAGTGATTAGAAAAATTGTTGTAATGAATATAGGACTAGAAAATTTGTCAAGATTCCAGGTATCCCTAGCTTTTTCTTTTCTCTGGCTATCATGGCCAGTGTGATCTCTTTCTCATGGAATCCTAGCTTTTTTCTGTAGGTCTACTTCATTATTCTCTTGCAACTGACTGGTTAGTCACTTAATTCTCTGGGGAAAATTCCAGAGCAAGTGAGTCTGATAAACTTAGCTACATACCTTTGCTTCTATTGAGCACAGCCTGTTGAACTACACCTCCTCTTAAGAGGCTGCCAGCTGTTAATAGATAAACTTAAGCACATTAACACTTTAAAGAGTTTATTTGAGCAGACAGTGATTCATGAATTTGCAGTGCCAAACCACAAACAGGTTGGGCTCCACTGAAGGGAAATAAGGGAAAAACTTTTATAAATTGTTATTGAAAGCAAGGCAAAGAAAATATTTGATTGGTTAAAGTAGCTTTAAAGTCCCTAGTTAGAGGTTAGTTGACAGTTTCTGATTGGTTAAGCGTAAGTTTCATTTTTCTAGGCTATGACCCTTACTTCAGCTTGGTTTGAGTTCACATGTATGAACTCAGGAGGCTAGAGCTACCTCAGTTCGATGGTTTCCCAATAAATTATTTTAACACAGCCTAGGGATAAGCTCTCCCTGGGCTAGTTACCCATCCCTCATCCAGTCAATGGGCCATTGTGCCAGCTACAGTGGCTTCCCTACAAAGCAATGGGGAGTGGGAATGGAGAAGACAGCTTGAGCTGAAGGTGGGTTTCATCAGTGACCTGCACTGTGGTTTGTTTACATGGAAATGCTAGATAGGATTAAAATTCCTCTCCCACTTGTAATTCCTCAATTCCATGATGCTAGTAAAATTAGAATTTGACCTTATGTTTGAAAATAAGATAAGGGGAAGATATTAGTCCCTTCTCATGCTGCTATGAAGAAATAACTAAGACTGGGTAATTTATAAAGAAAAAGGGTTTAATTGACGTACAGTTCCACATGGCTGGGGAGGCCTCAGGAAACTTGCAATCATGGCCGAAATTACCTTTTCACAGGGTGGGAGGAGAGAGAATGAGTGACAGCAGGGGAAATGCCAGAAGCTTATAAAACTATCAGATTTCGTAAGAACTTACTCACTACCACAAGAACAGCATGGGAGAAAATGCCCCATGATTCAAACACTTCCCACCAGGTCCCTCCCATGACATGTGGGGATTATGGGGATTACAATTCCAAATGAGATTTGAGTAGGGACACAAAGCCTAACCATTTCAGGGAGGATATGTCAATACCTGATATGGAGAATAAGACAGAAACATATTATTGGGATAAATAAAACAAGGAGATAGGAGTGTTTGGAACCAAATAAAGGTAGGTTCTGATTAGTCTTATTATCATTTCTCACTACTTTTTAGTTTGTAACATTGTCTTTTATTACATACTTTCCTCCTGTTAACTTTGGGGGTACCATGGGCCTATTGCTAGACAAACAGTAGCAAAGATGCTCGACTTGCAAAGATATACATTTTTGAGATATGAAGCACTATGAACATTTCATGAGTTAAAAATAATATGTCATAATAAGTGGCTTCCTTCTTATTCATGGTTGATTTCTCTATATCAGCCATGTGAGAAAATGAAGTGAAAGCAAGAATGCAGCAAGGCATGTTTCCCCCTTGATTTCTTGGTATCTCTATCTTTTAACAAAATTTTTTAACAAAAAACATTGTTTTTAATTTCAGTTCATTATTTTCCCTTTCCTTAGCTGTGTTCATTTCTCAGAATGCTTGCATCTATTTCTTACTAACATAAGATCCTAAGATATTTTCTAAAAAATGTCACTATGAACGAAATGAACACTTGCCACAACAGCTCAGTCTGACTTTTAAAAGAAGTCTGAAAATAGTGTGGGTAAGAATGATATGAATCCATTTCGATTTGTTATAAATACTACTACCTTCTTCAACTCAATGTCCAAAATGACCGTCATGTCCCTAAGGGCTAGAAAAGGAACAACTCAGACAGCAGCCACGTTCCCATGACCTTGCTTTGCAGGGGCCTGACCCAGATGTGGTGGGAAGCATAGGACAGCAAATCTCTTACTGAATCTTCTTATACATGGGCTTGGCCTGGACTTAAATGTCTCTACTACAGTGACTTTTAGAAATGATGATTAAAAAATATAAAACATATTGCAAATAAAATGTAAATCATCTAAAGGAAAGAAGCCACAGACTGAAAGATCGGAAATGTTTAAAAGTTGCAAAATCCAAACTAAACCATATAAAGATAGCGTGGAGTGTGTGTGTGTGTGTGTGTGTGTGTGTGTGTGTGTGTGTGTGTGTGCGCTGTAAGAATCAGGTGATGTGTCCTACTGAAAAGCCTGTACATTTTACCAGTTGATACCTTTTGGGGAAAATAAGAGCAATCTAACAGTTGAATGCACACATGCATATGTGCACACACACACACTCACATTCACACAGACTTTAAATGCTTGAGAAGACTGAAAATAAAACACATACACTGTTCTCTTGAGCTTAAATAGCCAGTGGCTCTCCAGGCACTGTAACTCCTTTTAGATTCAGTTAGAGGGAAAAAAACTATATTTATTTTCATTTTTATGTTTTTCTATGCCCTAGTTAGAAGAAATATTTTTCTCTTAGAAATTTCCTTTGAAATGATTTTCTGTTCCACAGCAAACTCTGGAATTATTACTGTTTCATTATTCATTTGTTGTAGGTTCTGTGTTGGTTCAAATTATCTCTAGTTACTTTTCTGGTAGCCAGTAACTGGCATATTTTTTGTGGGATGTGTCATTTGATAATATTCAAGGGAGGCAACTTAACTCCTTCAGTGATTTCAGTGATAATAAAAATATTCACAAGACACAAGATCTTTAGTAGTTTCATAATACATATGCATAATACCATGTTCTGGTCCTTCATGAAACAGGAAGTCTGGGTTCCAGGATCAATATTGTGAAGAGCTCAGATCTTCTGGGTGGTTCATTGGGTTACACAGTATCTCTGGAGAATGGCATTTGGGGTCCAGAAAATGGTGCAAATGTTTACAAACTTTTTTATCATGTCACCAGCTAGCCCAAATAGATCTGTCTCAGATGGAAGTATAGGAATTTCTTTTTCTTTCTTTGCTAGTCTCCTTTTTCACCCCTTCCCTCCACCAATTTCCTTACTCTATCCTTTCTTCCTCTTTTTTCCCAGAGACTGGATTCCATTTCAGATGGAGTGGTGTTGAGTCTTTACTATTTCATGTCAGGAGATTTAGGTCTTTATCACTGTGTTCATTGGAACAAGGAAAGGCTGATGCTTCTTAACACTGTTAACTGCTACTTATGCCTTAATAGGCGCACAGTTTCTATTTGCTCTTTTAAAAACCCTTTCCTCACCATTTTAATTTGTAGAATCTCCCCCTCCCCACATACATCCTTCAAAGGAAGGAGCACCAGCATCTGCAGTTTTACGAAATTGGTTGAGATGGTGGAAGTGTCAAGATTTTTTTTTTTTAGGCAATCCGATTGGAACCAGAGCAGGGGTGGTGATGGGTGGTGTTACTTGTTTGTCTGGAAGTTGCACTGGTAGAGCAAACATGGTGCAATTAAGACATGACTTGAGGAGAGATCCAAGATGGCCGACTAGCAACAGCTCAGGATTGTAGCTCCCAGGGAAAGCACAGAGAGAGAGTAGATGCTGCACTTTCAGATGAATTTTTGTTGCCCACAAACTGGGAGATTCCTGGCAGAAGAGCCCCACCTGTCACCAGCGTGACTCTTTTGGCTGGCACGGCTGTTTTGCCGGTGCCCCAGCACGGCATTTCTCAGTGCGGGGTGTATGGGACTGTGTGCCCTTTTAGTCGGGCTTGGCTGGTCCCATTCCCACAAGAAGAACAGCAACTGGAAGTGCTGAGGACTGAGAGTTTCACAGCAAACACAGCCGAACCCGGGAAGACGTAGCTCTGTGGGGAAGGGGTGTCTGCCAAAGGAAAACTAAGAAACAGAAAAAATTTCATCACCAACAAGCCGGACATCCACTCAGAGACCCAATATGAAAGTTGGCAATTACAAAGATGACAGGTGGATAAATCCACAAAAATGGGAAGAAACCAAAGGCTGAGAACACCCAAAATCAGAATGCCTCTCCTCCTACAGGGGATCCCATCTCCTCATTAGCAAGGGAACAAGACCTGATGGATAATGAGTGTGATGATCTGTCAGAATCAGGCTTCAGAAGGTGGATAATAAGAAACATCTGTGAGCTAAAAGAACATGTTCTAACCCAATGCAAAGAAACTAAGAACCTTGAAAGAAGATTTAACGAAATGCTAACAAGAATGGACAACTGAGAGAGGAATATAAGTGAACTGATGAAGCTGAAAAACACAACACGAGAACTTCGTGAAGCATGCACAAGTTTCAACAGCCAAATTGACCAAGCAGAAGAAAGGATATCAGAGGTCGAAGATCAACTCAATGAAATAAAACAAGAAGACAAGATTAGAGAAAAAAGGGTAAAAAGAAATGAACAAAGTCTCCAAGAAATATGGGACTATGTGAAAAGACCTAATCTACGTTTGATAGGTGTACCTGAATGTGACGAAGAGACCAAATCCAAGCTGGAAAATACTCTTCAGGATATTATCCAGGAAAACTTCCCCAACCTAGCAAGGCAGGCCAATATTCAAGCCCAGAAAATACAGAGAACACCACAAAGACATACCTCAAGAAGAGCAACCCCAAGGCACATAATTGTCAGATTCACCAGGGTTAAAATGAAGGAGAAAATGCTAAGGGCAGCCAGAGA